>NDGM011257496.1:3812-15234 GCA_002564305.1 Octomys mimax
TATATAGGTCTTGCTTTATCTTGGTCTTAACCATCCAGCAGAAAAGTATAAAAACAAGTTATAAGGGGTGAAGCCATGTTGGTAAGATGGGTTATAAAGGGCTCAGGTCAGCAACTTCTGACATTGCCAGTCCTGCGAATGACCCACTACTAGTATGGACTACTGGACTATATGGAGGTATTTTGCTGAATTCAAGCACTGCCAATACTTAAATGACAATGGAATACCCTTCTCTGACAAAACTAAACAAAAAAGGGGATACAAATGAATGACCATTTCCTATCTGCATATTCAAAATAGTTAGGAAAGATATGCAACTACATTCTCTTAATTCAATGAATAAGAAGATCTGTTCTAATAGTGTTTGTGGACTGGATGTCACGCTTGCATCTTGTACAATGAATAACCACTGAGACAACAATTTGCAATGTATTTATTATTGAAACTATCCTACTGATATGTTTTGAAGCTGTCTCATTGCTATTTGTTTCTCAATGAAATTATTAAAAATAAATAAAAAATGAAAAAATCATTATAGTAAAAGACATTACTACTAACACTCTATAAAATACTCTCCCTCACTTACAGTACATGTACCTTACCATTTTTGCCACATTTTATAGTAGTTCTCAATTCTTCTCATGAATGTCTTTCTAAGACATGATGAACACATGGTGAATGCTGCTACCCAAGTACAATCTGACAGAAAAGAAATTTCAGAAAAACATCCCAGTGTGTGCTCACCCACCTCATTCACTGTACTGGTACTCAGTCATTTCACTCTCTTCCCTGAAGTTAGAAGAACAATAAAAGGTCAAGTTGTTAATCCATTCAGGATTTGGAAGTGTCCCATGCAAGATAACTAAGAACTTCAAGTGCAAAAAGGGACTTTGAGAACAGCTTCATAAAGTGCCAACCCTGATGGGACAGTGTGTTTTAAAGGGAGGCTGATGTCAATGTATCCTTTACTATAATGTTTTTAAATGTTAACTTTTAATTGGTGATCCCACCTAATATAATAAGAATAATTTATAAAATAGCCGATTTTATTCATTGCTGTGTGCATAGGTTCTTCTATTCATTTCCTTTCTACTCCTGTAATTAATTGCTGAGACAGGTGTTATTAATGCCTGCATTTCCAAAGAAGAAAAGGTGAAGACTAAGAAAACTGTCACAAACAAAAAAGTGAGGAAAGTACATATCCACCTTGGGAAGTCTGACCCTTGTTCCTGAGTTTGAAGCATTTTTTTCATAGTTGATGATTGTAATTCAATTAATGTGTATTTTAAAATATAATACATTGTTTATAGTTATTCTCAGACTTTCTTCTTTAAAATTATAGCAAGACAGAGAAAACATCAAAATAAGTTTTTGAGCAATCTCAGTTATTTTTGTCCTTCAAAACACCCAACACGTGGAAGTTAAAGGGGGAAAGGTCTATTTCAACACACAGTGTGTGGAGGATTCAGTCTATATTTGGCTGGCTCCAAAGCAGAGCAGCACATGGCAGAGGGGAAATGGCTCATGGCATGTCAGGCTGAAGGCAGCACCAAGCAGCAAGCAGCAGCCTGCCTTGCCCTTTGATCCCATCCAGTTTCCATTTTTGGGATGGTGCCACTCAGAATTACACTAATTTCCATCACTGGACTAACTTAGTACCACATATACCCTCTATCCTAGTATCCCACACCCTATATCCTGCCAGCTCAGCAAAGCCTCACCCGTGAGTGCATGAGGCTTTATCAGAACCTCTAGATATAAACCATGTCATAAGTCAATTAGCAACAATTATTTCAAGTGGAAAACAATATCAAGTTATTTTTTTTCTCTTTCTAAGAAAACATAGCAGCTTTTTTCTCCTGTTAATTGAAATTCTGTTTGTTTATATACAATGCCACTATTTTACATGTAGTCTACTACTATTCCAAAACAGTGATCAGAAAAATGTTGACATGCTTTTTCTATGATATTTATTTTTATTTTTTAAGTATATGATTATGTGACAGGTCATCATGTGGCTGATAAAACAAATTTCAGGATAAATGAAAAAAGTAAACTACATATAATTTGTGTGACCTCTTGAGGCTTTTCAGAGTTTTGATCAGCCCAAGAATCCCATCAGTATTTGTTACTCCCATCTCCTCTTGTTAAAACAAGCCTCAAACTTCCTTTCTCTCTTCTTCACTGTCCAGAAAGATTACTATCTCAGTAGTTTATGTTCTCTGCTTTCTCACATTGTTATGACTTTGGGCTTGAGAAAAGAGATGACCAGTTGGTCCACAACACATATGACTCTTCTATGGGAAGCAAGGTCCATCAGTATATCTACTGACCATCCCACCACCATGAAAGGTGAAAGGTGACAATTAGTAGATGGCAAATAGCCATAAACAAGTAGTGCCATAAACGAGTAGTGTCACCCAAAGCTATTATTTATGAGACAGAAAAATGAAAAAAATAATAAAAAGGAGTTTATAATTGTCTGATCATTTGCCCTATGAGGTGTATGAATTAAATGAACACTCGGTAATAAGTGAGTGGAAATACTATATGATGAAGCCATTAAATTAATCATTCCTGAGACAATATTTCTTTTCTACATAGAATTAGGTTATCAAATTATCAAACAGTGAACTTTCCTGTGATTTCTACATTGAAATGTTCATGCATTCTGTCCTTTCAATCTGTACCTCAATGTTCAGTATATTTCATCTCTTTGTACATTTGAAACAAATCAAACAAAAAGATGTATGAAAATATGTTCCTCTTATCTATGGATGAATTTTTAAAAGTTTTCATATAAAAATTATATCCAGTGATACTAGTTTAAATTTGTGATAAAAATATTCAGAGATCCACAAACATTTTGATATTTTAAAATGCAAACTGGTAACCTTACAAGAAGTGAGAATTTGCAGATTTCTTGTAAAACATTCTGATGATCTGTTAATTGCCCTAAGAATAAAGATGTGTGAAATGAGTTGAGAAAGCACATCGGTAGCTTGCTTTTTTGTTTGCTCTTGAATAACCTAATGAAGACCTTCCTTAAACAAATTTACTGAAATAAATAAAAAAGAAAAATATATGATACTGACATCAAAAGCACCATGGTTTCATTTGAGCCAGAATGCTTGATACAATTATTTACGAGAGCTTATATTGCATGTGTAGCACTATCAGATCCAGACCTTCCCAGGGGGATGTGTGTTTCATTCCCCAAGAATAAATACTGATGGTTAGCTTTTGAATACTCCATACACATTAAATAAAACAAAATGACTATCTAATTTTTTAAAAAAAATCTTAATTTTTTTCTTCATTTTGAGCATGCCTCACTGATATTTTCCACTAAGCAGTTTGTTCCCCTTAGACCAATGAATGTTTATAATTTTCTATTCTTATGTCATTTTTTTGAGAGTTTGTTTTGGGGTTCTTCCTAGCAGGGGGGAGCAGCTACTCATATACCCTTGACTGAGGAATGGTACTCCTCTATCCGGGGTAGCTGTCCTCTTCAACCAAGTGTGCAGCTTTAGGAGGGGCACATGTGAAGTCTAGAGGGAGGAAAGGGACATCTTCCTACGCAGCCAGATCAGCCGAATCAACCCTAGCGATCAACGGGCTGGCAGATGTTGCAACCAGATTACCCTCATATCCTGTTCCTATGTAATTTGGGATGAAGAAAATGGAGTCAAATTGGCTCAGTCTCTCCTTGGTAGAAATTTAGGAATCATTGTAAAGTAAATGATTTTGTTCTGTTCCCCAGATACAGTGTCTTTCTTTGTAGAGTCTCTGAAAATTATAGAGTAAACTATAATGGCAGTTTATTTGGGGACAGATAATCAGCAGGGAGTACATTTTCATAGACATTGTAATTTTGAGCCATTTCTTCCAAAGAACTACCTTTTCAGTATTATACACTCTAAACTTTAATTTCATGTATAAACATCTTGGGTTATAAATACATTTGGAAAGGTTTATAAGCAAATAAATACATAAATTTGGTGAATGGATAATAGAGAATTGAAAAGATAATTGTTTAGAGAGATGAACAAAAGGAGTTGTACTACAGATAACAAAGAAATAACATAATACTTAGTGCCTTACTTTAGAATTAGGAAGAACTTGTATGATCCACCTTAATCTTGATGATTGAGATGACCTCGTGTAGCATTCAGGCACCAACTCTGACCCTTCTCTTAGTAACTAGTGATTTCTTTTTGTTCAACAGTTTCAACTTTGGTGGATGGTTTTGATCATCCTAAAACCCCTCTATCTGAATCACAGTGAGGAATTAGATTCAGCAATCCCTTACTTTGTAATGTACACTTCAGGGTCCAAACCAAATACAGTTTTTATAAGGTTAGTAGACATACAGAATTCAAGGCCTTCTCAGGGGAAATGACTCATGTTTGTTTTAAAAGTGTAAACTAGCTTTTACTTTCTTATGGGGCCAGGAGCGAATTTGCTTGATTATAAGACATATTAAAGCAATGCCCAAAAGGAGAGTAAAGTTAAGTGAAAGACCTTTTGCTGAGGCTGAATTCAGTACAAATTAGATGAAATTTAAAAGAACAGAATAACAATGCATTAGGAATCACTAAGTATTTTACTTACAGTACTTCACACTTGACCGTGGTAGGTCTCCACCATCATCATCCGTTTCCTTCCATAATAAATTTGTGCTTTGTGGCTTGGCTGCTCCTGAATCTCAGCAATGCCTGATGGGTAGGCTTTTCAGCCCCAAATTTATTATTGGCTATTTATGCACCAGATATATGCATTAGTCTGCAATATGCACTAGTAAACATATTTAGCTTTGAGATCTTTCTTTTAAGATATTCTGTTTATTTTCCTAACTCATTGAATAAATATTATAAAACAAATATTTTAACATACTACTTCTATGCTAAAAGGAAATAAAGTATAAAATCCAATACAGTAATTTTTCATAATTTTAAAATTGGATTAAAATGCTAGGTTTACCTCTTCAACATATGTGTACTTTGAATGAGGATAATTTTCTTTAAATTTTAGTTCATCTTCAGGGTGATAAAACAATGATGATATTAGTATACCTTATGTTTCATCATTACTAAATAAGAATTTACATGTATAATGAAGTTTTCATATTAAATACAGCTAGTGTCTGTTAAATAGACATGTAGAAACTAGAGACTTCAGCTTTAAGGTCCAAATGAGTGAAATCCTCTTAGGAACTTAGTGAGCTTATGAGTACATTCTTCCCCACTCTTTTACCATTTGAGTAACAGGTGTGGCGAATCCCTGGATAAAACAAAAAATTGAGCCTTGGAAGTCATGAAACAGAATATATTCCCCATTCCCTATTGATGAAATTATAAGATGATAAATACATTTTGTTTGAATCCAATTTTGTGATACTTATTAATCAGCAGCAACAGTCAACTAATACATAATCTCCCACTTTGTTAGTGCTTGTCTCTACTTAAAGAGAACTTGAAAGTCTTACTGGTGCTTTGTATTAAAAAAGTCTTGCTTCCTCCTTAATTCTACCACAAATTTTCCCAGATAGAAATTATTTTTCATCTATTGAAGTTTTCATATAGTATCTTATGTATGAAACTGACATACTAGTATGTATTTTGTTCAGTAGATGAGATTCGGCTACTTAAGATATTAGTTAATAATCACAAATAATTATACTTCTGTCCCATATGATCATTTATTTGAAGATACACACTTTTGATAGCTTCCACCTATCAAGATTCTCCATGGATTGCGTTGAGTAAAGCAACTTCTAAACCAGGATTGATGATGCATGCTTTTAATCAATACCAGACTCTGGGAGACTGAGGCCTGTACTGCTCAGTGAATTAGAAATAACTTATTTCAAAATTCAAAGAAGTTAAATGGCAGGCAATTTAGCTCACTTTGAAGAACATGTGTCAAATCCCAGTTTTAGAAACAAAGTAATAAGGTAGAATTAAGGGCTGGCCAAATAGTTCAGCAGATTAAAGCACCTGCAAGCCTGTGCAGGGGCCAGGGGTTCGATCCCTGGGTCTACCATGCCACACCGCCCCCCCCCCCGGACATGCTGAGATAGTAGTTGAGACTGGGCGTGGAGCCATGCCCCTGTAATTCCAGTTTTTGGGAGGCTGTAAACAGGCAGATCACTACGAGTCCAATCTAGTAGTGAGAATCTTAACAACACCCTGTGGACCCTATCCTAAAATTAGTTTTTAAAAAAAGGTAGAATTTACTGTCTAATATCCATGTGTTTATGATATTTTGCAAAGATTTTCCCAATCACCCTAGTCAAAACCCTTGTTACCATGAGTACATAAGAAATGTGATATTTGGGGGGGGGTGTTTTAGTCATTTTTGCATTTCTGAATCACAATATTTTGTATATACAATTTAAGGAAGAAAGGTTTATTTTGGCTCACATTTTAGAAATTTCAGTCCTTGCTATTTCCCTTCTAGGTACACTAAGTCCCTGAGTTGGAAATAGTTGAGTTGCAAACTTTCACAGTTATGAAGACTTCATGTTACCGGCATTCATAGATATGACCTTTTGTTTTTTCTTAAATGTATTTAGTACAGTGTCTACCAGGTCTCACTACACAGACTGAACTCATAGTGATCCTCCTGTTTTCAGTTTCCCAAGCACTGGGATTACAGGCGTGCACCACCACACTGGGTCTCAATGGCCATGTCAGTGCACCCTGGGGGCAGGGCTGGCATGGCACACCAGGGATCCAATCAGGTCCCTGCCTCTGCCTAAGCAGGTGCTTTAATCCGTTGCACTATCTGGCTGACCTGCATTCATAGATATGAACAAATTGCGCAAGTAGCTCAGTTATGTGGCAGACCTCTTCACAGTCATGCTGTTGCACGCTTACGGTACACTGGCACAGTGTGCAGTAGTACAGTGCTCAGCCAGAGGCCAGGAGGTCTGGAAGCACACAGAAAAAGGCTGATGTGGAGGGGAAGCTGGGAGTCACAAAAAACAACGTACATCACACATTTGTGTCAAAGATACAAGACTCACTTTGTTAGGCTTAAGAATGAATCTGTCCTGGAACAGAACTTGTTGGTAAATTGGAGAATTATTGTATCTTCCTGAGAGACTTAAAGACCTTCTACAGTGATAGATGCCTACTGGCATTTATAGGAGCTCAGCTTGTAATAGCTGAATCTTACTGTTGTTCTATATGCCCACCAACAGGCAGGCATTCATAGTATTGAAACAATGTGCAGTAGAATTCTGCCATAAAGAAAGGTAAGCTGGAGTCATTTGTGGGACAATGTCATTGTGGGACAATGAATGTACCTTGAGAACACAATGTTAAATGAAATAAATCAGATACATAAACTTAAATATCACAGTTTCTCTTACCTAAGAAACTATGGGGCTGGCCAGATAGCTCAGCAGATTAAAGTGCCTGCATAGGCAGACACCCTGCCCCCAGGGCGCACTGAGATGGCGATTGAGACTGGGTGTGGTGGCATGTGCCTATAATCCCAGCACTTGGGAGGCTTAAAACAGGAGGATCACTATGAGTCTGGTCTGTGTAGTGAGACCCTGTAGACCCTATATTAAATACATAAAAATATATATAAATAAAGCAAGGGATAAAATAAAAAAAATCATAGAAAACAGGGAGATAAATATTTAGTAAAAGGGAAAGGGACCAATAGGGAGAGAAGAGGAAAGGAAGAAAAGATAAGAGCATGAAAAGTAATTAAGTTGTGCTGTATACATGTGCCAACCCCCATGAAGAAAGTAATCATTGTGTACTGTGCACATATACTAATACAAACATACATGGATAAAGCTTGGGCCATTGCATGGTGGGCCAGCTCCTTGGTGGGTAGCAAGACACAGGACAGCTGCTCTGTGGGCATGGTGGCTGAGAGGCAGAGCAAGCCAAGTGGGGAGCCAGGAAGGGAGATGACACCCTCCAGTGAGGCCCACAATGCCCAACCTCTTGTGACTCAAACCTGCTTTTTCCTGGTAAGTCAGCTCTTCATCTTGTAATCTAACCCCATTTCTAAAGCCTTACTTTAGAGCATGTGAGGCTTTGGGGGAGGCTGGGGGGGTTTGGGGGTTACATATAAACCTTTATGTGGGGTTTATACCTAGGTTGAATCTATGAGATTAAAGAATGAAACATGTAAGTGTCTTTGGGTTTTCATTATGTGTTATTTTAAAGTTTGAACCTCCACAAAACAGAGAAATAAAACATTTTAAAATATATTTACCAAACTCTCTTTATGCCTTGACTTACTTTCTCATATCCATAACATTATTTGTATTTGATTATAAATATTAGGTTTTAATAGGAGTTTAATTGGGAATTTAGGGTCTGTAGGCATTGGAAAAATAGAAATTTTGTACTAGACTGAAGAAACCAATAAAAATAACATAACAAGTATTGAAAATATTGAGTACCTAAAAGTTTTAGGGCTCGCCAGATAGCTCAACAGGTTAAAGAGCCTGCTTAGACAGAAGCAGGGACTGGGCTTCAATCCCTTGCATGCTGTGCTAGCCCCACCCCCAGGGTGAGACTGATTGTGACTGGGCATGGCATACCTGTAATCCCAGCACCTGGGAGACTGAAAACAGTAGGATCACTACAAGTCAGATCCATGTAATGAGACCCAGTAGACCCTGTACTAAATACATTAAAAATTTTTTTTCCAAAAGTTTTAAAGACTCCAACTACAAAATGGATGATCAATGACATCCTCAAATAAAATGCAATGTTACATAAATAACTTTATTAAGTATACCATTAGTAATATGACTTAGCAATCCGTATTTTTTTTTTTTTTACTTTTTTATTGGTACACGTTTGCACTCTTTGTGGGAAGTTGCTCAGTGTGCATACCACCTCTTCATCCCTTGTCCATCTCCTTTGTCTTCCCACCCTGGTCCTCCTTCAATATGTTACCTCCTTCCTCCTCTTCAGGTCTGTAGTTAAGCATCCAGTTTTGGGTATCTAGATACATAGTCATCATAAGTAGCCATGGCTTTGACTAGGACATACAAGTTATTTTAGCAGGTGCTCTGTGACAGTAAGTCTTGAGGTGTGTAGAAGGTAGTTCATCTCTACTATTCTTTTTCTCATCATTTTTCTGTCTCAAAACGAGCTTCTATATTCAGAGCTATTCTTATCTGCCTCTTATTTCCCTTCAATGCAATCATCAAACAGATTATATGTACTGCCATTCCAATTTTATTAGGTTCATTTTCTATGACTCTGGATTTTTGGTTCAAATTTCTTTTATTGAAATCAGTGGGCTTATCATTTCATTTCATTCAAGAATAGAAAGACCATCGTTTTACAGAGTTGGCAGCTTTTCTGCTTCAGAGATTCTGTAATTTAGTTGGCTACTCTAATAGGGTTATATTTCATCTATGCTGAATACCCCTTTTATGCTTGTGTTACTCCTTAGAGAACTCACAGACAAAATAAAGTAGTTTATTGCGTAAGAGATGGCAATTGCATTGACCATTAACCTCAATAACTTGCAAGGGCTATAGAGAAGCTTATAAAACACTTTGTAGTCAAGTTTAAAGTGGTACAAGATGTTTGTTCAAGCTGAAGCACTGATTTATAAAAAAAAAAGTCTTATAATCTCTGTCCCAGGGAGCAGACCAATCATTTCAAACTCCGATGTATTTTGTATGTCTGTATTAGAAATAGAAAAAGTTTTCCTGGGCTTACCTAAGAAATTTTGGCTTACACCTAAAGCTGCTGTGTATGTATAAAATATGTATTCTTTTAACACAATATAACATCAGATTCCACAGAGTTCTAATTAAGACTCAATTAAACTTTACACACATACTAAATTACCTCTGTTAAGTTTTAATGCAACTATATTAAAAATGCACAGATACAGGCATTCTTTATATAACTGAAAAATCAGATAATTGCTATCAAAGAAGTATATTATTTATACTTGTTCAGTATAAATAAGAAAACATTTAAATAGTAATTTTCTTTGGACCACTAATATCCATTTAATTTCTGCTTTGCACACAAAATTACTTATTATGTTCCAATTGCTTTACAAGAAAAATTAGGCTATTTAATAGTTTTAAAAAATTACACAATTTGGAGGGCATAGTACATATGTATATTAACTTAGTATTTACTTTTGAAACTACATTAAAATAATTTTAAAACAAAATTTAAAAATAAGGGGCTGGATGTGGTGGTGAGTACCTATAATCCCAGCACTTGTGAGGTTAAAGCAGAAGGCTTGCTGTGAGTTTGAGCCAGCCTGGTTTAGAAAGTGAGTTCAAAGCTAGCTTGAAACCCTGTTTCAAAAAGACAAAGAAGAAATAAAGAAAAACTACAAAAATAATTTTTAATATCTATCAGTAAAATAAAACATTAGCTAAAGAAGATTTAATACCACATATTTTGTAAATTCAGATTATCATGTGAATAAAAGGCTTTCAACATTGTATTGTAGCATCATAATTGCTGAACTTATACACTAGATATATTCTGGTGTCAGAAAACCTGACATCTTTTCACTAAAATTATGAATTTTCCTATGTTTAGAAGGCATATAATTTTGCATAATTGTGTAGGAGGAAAATTAAATTTAACAATGAACAAGGATCCAAAGATCTATGAAGCAGGCAGAAACAAATAAATAATGGCATAATCCTTGAGTGTATAATTCTCAAATCTAAAATACTATAAAAATCTAAATAAAATGAAATGTGTAGAGAAGATCAAGAAACCAAAATAAGCAAGCAATATTATAGTAACCTTTAGGACATGTACCAGTCTTTGTCACAGAGTGTCTTGGTTTTTTAAAGCTGCACTGAAAAATGGAATTCAAACTCCGAAAGTAAGAAAATTTGGAAGTTGAAATTGGAACGGAGTACAATGTCAGTTTCCTCAAAGTGCTCTTCATTAGGTACACTAAAAGATCCATGCAGTCAACACAAAGGGGATGACAAGTATAAAACTCGTTTGGGGGAACGAGTCTTATACTTTTGGGGGAAAGGAGGTAGTAGGAATTGAACTCATACCGTAAACTTGCCTAGAAGGAACTGTGCCACTGGGCTGCAGCCCCTACCCAGTCTTAGCCTATATAAAAACTGTTCTTATAAAGTATAATTCTCCATCATGCATCTTTGGAGATTTACTGTACCTTATCTATGCTGAGGAAAGAAATTTCTTACCAAAGAACTAATTCTTTCTACATGAATATTCACTGAAAAGTAGGAGTCATGCTGGCAAGATTTTGCTATTGTTATTGAGGTTTAAACACAGTAAAATAACATTCCTTGACACGTGACAGGTCCTCAGACAGCTGAAGAGTGAATGACCAGAATTAGTCCCAATCTGTGTTGGCAGATTTTAGGAAAATGAAATTTATGTTTAGAAGAACACAGTTAAAAAAAAAAAAA
>NDGM011257497.1:452-5452 GCA_002564305.1 Octomys mimax
ATTTCTTGTTATATAGGTCTTGCTTTATCTTGGTCTTAACCATCCAGCAGACAAGTATAAAAAGTAAAGCCATATTAATATGCTGAGATGTAAAAGACTCAGGTCAACAAATTCTGACATTGCCAGTCCTACGGAAAACCCACTTCTATTATGGACAACTAGACCATATTGGAATATTTTGCTGAATTCACGCACTTACAATATTTAAATGACAATAAAATGCCCTTCTCTGACAAAACTAACCAAAAAAAGGGGATACAAATGAATGACCACTTTGTACCTGTGTACTCAAAATAGTTGGCATAGATATACACCTGCATTCTCTTAATTCTATGAATCAAGAGATTTGTTCTAATAGTGTTTGTGGACAAGATATGATGCCTACATCTTATATGATGAATAACCACTGAGACAACAATATGCAATGTATTAATTATTGAAACTGTGCTAGTCATCAGTTTTGAAACTGTCTCATTAGTATTTGTTTCTCAATAAAATTATCTTTAAAAATGATATATGTACATATAAATTTGTACGTACATATATTTAAAAGTGGAATAAATTATTTAATGTTGACAGAAATTTAAGCACAGAATATGTGAAGTTTTATTTTTCTCAGTAAAACATGTGAGCCTACTCCTGATTGTGCTCTGTGAAGAAAACACAAGTAGAATTAATCTGCTAATTAAATTAGTAATAATTATGTGTATAGAAAAAATAAATTAGTATCTAATTTTATTCACAAGAATGATTTGAGGAAAGGTTACCACTTGTATCGAAGTTTAGGTAGAATAGCCTTAATTTCCTAACAGAAAAAAATAGAACCTGTACACCCATGGAAATTTTTTTTTCCCTTAAAAATTTACCACACACACAAAAAGAATCTAACACAAGGGCCATGGAGGTAGCTCAGTGGGCTAAGCACCTGCTTGGACAAGCACAGGGACTGGGGCTCATCCCCTGGCACCACATACTGTGCCAGTCTCACCCCTGGGATAGCTGAGCTGGCCATGGAGACAGTGTATGTTAGCCCCCTCCTTAATCCCAGCACCAGGGAGTCTGAAAACAGGAGGATCACTATGAATCTGAGCTGCATAGTAAGGCCCTGTACCAAATACATACAAAATAAATACATAAAAGAAAGAAAGAATCAAACACAATTACAGAGCATGATCATTCATTCAATGCAAGATTCATATGGAATCTTTTTTGCCAATTGGCCAGAAAAGAATACTATCATTACTTTCTTAGACTATATTTTTTTGAATAATTAGCCTTGTTTTTAAAGTACTACTATGTTAAATGTGAAGGTAAGACATAGTTTCTCTTCATCATTAGATCTGTTGTCAATGATGCAATTATTTTCCTCCTAACCTAAATAGTGCTATACTACACGTCTTGAAGGGCAGCCTCACTATACAGGTAGCTTGTTCCTCTTCCAGTCTCCTCCAGCTCCAGCAAAAAGGCCTTCAGCTGCTTTCATCTTTCTGAATGTTTAACTTAGTTCTTTGGTTATCTGATAATATTTGAAATACCGCTTAAAATCCAGCAATATAATGTTTCTTGTGAGTGCTCCTCACCAAAAAAATCCAATAGCATTGCATAAAAAAGACAAAGTAACAATTTTCCTTCTTGAAAACCATTCAGCTATGACAACTTGAGGTTTCTTAGACCTTCAAAAAGTATGATCAGTATGCACAGGATAAGTCTCTGCGCCTCCGACTTTCCTTTGCAAGGATGCGTTGTGAAGCCTGAATACCTACACTGCCTTGTTAATAAACTTGCACCAACAGGCTTTGGGAGATAATTTGATTTTTTTAGAAAAAGAATAAAAAAATACCAAAGCTGAAATGTAGCTTTTTAAGCTGCAAGATCATCTCCCCAGGTGCTTTTTTAATCTATTGAAATATATACATTTAAAGAGAAAACCCAGATGATTTAGCATTCTCCCGTATTATGTCAGTGAGCATGACTAGTTTCTCATTTTTTTGTTTTTTTTTTTTCTAATACTTATTGGTGCACTGACTTATGGGGAAAAAACTTTCATGAAAAATGTGCGCTACTTTTCTGCTTTTGGCCTTGTATGTGCTTCTTCTCGGCCTTAATTACAATATAAATCAACTGTAGAAAAAGATTTACAGTGATCACTCCTCACTTAGAGAGCTGTGAAGATTGATCTGGAAGTAGGATGTTTGTCAAGCCTTGTGTCTGCTTCTCATCTTAGCTGGGTCTAAAGCGAATTGCGGGGCACATCTGGAGGCATTTGGAAAGAAGTCGACATAAGAAGAAAAAAGGTGCCAATAGGTGGCTCTTTGTTCTCAACACACTGAACCTTTTCCCTTCCAAAGCTCCTGAGCGAAGACATTACATACAATGGGGACTTCAAGCCCATTTCCGAGGTTAGGCGGAAAGATGACCACAGCTATTAAATTTATCCCTACACATTCACAGTAGTCAACCAGGTGAGAGGGCAATTGGAATAGAAATCTCCCTATTGCAAGTGGGCTGACTTTTATGACAGCCATCAAGGATTCAGTAAGGCCTTAGCATTCTCCAGGCCACTGTATAGCTTCTGCAAGAGGGATTAATCAATCCCTATTTTCATGAAATGTGTCCTTTTTTCTAAGGTAAGTCCATTCATTACTCTAAAATATCAAAACAAACAAAGAATTAAGAAAGTAGACACAGGGCTGGCCAAATAGCTCAGCAGACTAAAGTGCCTGCTTAGGCAGGTGCAGGGACTGGGGTTAAATCCCCCATGTACTATGCCAGCCCTGCCCCCGGGGCATGCTGAAATGATGAACGAGACTGGGTGTGATGACATGCCTGTAATCCCAGTGCTTGGGAGGCTGAAAACAGGAGATCACTATGAGTCAGTTCTGTGTAGTGAGACCTGGTAGTCCCTGTACTAAAATATATTTTTTTAAAAAAAGAAAGAAAGAGAAATTAGACACAGTCTAATATATATTTCTGCCTTTTTGCTCCCTGGGAAGTTTTTGAATCTACTGAATTTGGGTCTGAATGCAGAAGTTTGACCTAACTTCACACCCCAACACCTGCACTGCCCTCTTGTTGCTCTGCAGGCAGCCCAGTGTCTCTTCAACCTACAAAATTGAAGAAGTGAAATAGCATGGCTTTTATCTTTCTTCTTGTTGGATTCCTTTGAAAAGTGACTTTTCTTTTAATATGACTACATCAGTTTAAAACTGACCTCAGTGATTTCCTTCTTGATGTAATAGTAAAACCTGTAATACATTACTTAGACAGCTGATTACTAACTTGCCAAGATAACTCTCTTTAAAATGTTCTCATTTTCCCAAACAACACTCTAGGAAAAAAACGATGTTTTCCTGCTCAGCTGTCCCCTACCTTTATTGTTCCTCCTCTGTAGAAGAGTCACGTGCCAAAAAGAGATTTGCTCTTAGCTCATAGAACTCAGACAGAAATGTAATCATACTTTAAAAATAAAGTATATTCTCAAATCTAGAAATTAGCTAGTAATTGAAATTATCATCACAGTGTTTTAACTGATGACCATTGAACTCTTTTCTGGCAAACGGCTCATAGAGCATTAATTGCACGTCACATTACAGATCTGCAGAGTTAAGTTCTGTCTTGCCCTTGGGACTGCAAGAGCTAAAGCAACTTTGTAAGTGTCTTTCAGAATTGGAAAAAAAAAATCATTAAACTGCAAGAGTTCTACTTCATCTGTGAGATATGTGCCCCGGGATCCTTTTAAATATCATTTCCTTAACATTGAAGCTCCATGTGTACAAATCCCAGCACAATAATTAAGTCATTTCTTACCCCTCAAATCTGTATTGTGGGGTCCACGCTACTAAGCAACAATGGGAACAATGACTCTTACTTTGCGCAATATTTCTCTAAGTGTCTTCCTAAGAAAACTCCAGAAAATCATTCTGATTTATGATACACCAAATCAATGGGCACAGAAAGGGGGTTGATGTTGATTTCGATTTTTCTGAGCAGTGTTTGCCTGGGGAATTTTTACAGTCCTATAAACATTTAATAGATTATTTAAGTAACTCATGATCACGACTTACCATAATATGAATAGGATCCTAAGATAGGAATGTAAAAATATCTCTCCCTGGCTTCAATCAATGAATGATATTGCTAGACATAATATCTACATTGTAAAGTCTGCAAGAAGCCAAAGAAGAAAAGTTCATAAAAGTGAATGAAAGATGGCTTTGAAAACCCAAAGATGATGATGCAACCATTCATAGAAAAATAAGTATAAATTTAGTGTCCTCAAATTTCATTAAAAGTGAATTTATTTTGATAACTCATACAGAGTTTGGTTTGTTGTGAATCAGGTATCTCATTGATTTTGATCATGAAAAGGTTTTCATTTCCCAAGAAAATTCTAAAAACACAGTAAGAGAGATATACATACTGGGCCAAGGGAGGACATAGCTCAGTAGAATAAACACTTCCCTGGGAAGCATAAGGTCCTGAGTTCAATCCCCAGTACTGAAAAAAAAAAAAAAGATATAGTTACCAATTTACACAAATGGACTCTTTTGACACCTTAGAAACATATATATCCAGAATCTAATTATAATTTTAATTTAAGACTAATGGAGCTGGGCTGGAGAAATGGCTCAGTGGAATAAGTGCTTCCCTGGCAAGCACAAGGGCATGAGTTCAATCCCCAGTTCTGAAAAAAAAAAAAAAAATTTTCCAAGTGCTGAGCCAGGAGCTCGTCCTCCTGGGTCTGAACCCCTCCCCAGATGTCCCCATCTGTGATCTGGGCTAGTAAAAGACTAATGGAATACAAACTGTCATTTTATTATAAAAATAACAAATCATTTGCAATTAGCTATTTATTAAAGCAAGGATCTGTCCAGTTAAATTTATCTTACAAAGTTTGTCTTCATTGTATCTCCATTTTTCTATATATTACATTTATAACAGCATTCCTATGTATACATTCACTGGTTTCAACGAGGAAAGAGCAACAGTTTGCTCCTGTT
>NDGM011257497.1:10452-18727 GCA_002564305.1 Octomys mimax
AATCACAAACCACATAACAAAAGCATCAGCCACAGGCACAAGAATGCCAACATTACCAGGACCTCAACTGTGAAACTGATCACACCACAAACTTCTAATTACAAGAATGAAATTTGGGTCCATCAGAATCACCCCCAAGGAAAGAGCTGTAGGTGTGGGAAAAGAGAAAGCCAGTGAATGATGGATCAAAGAAGAATTACTTTGCATTCCAGAGCTATCATGAATAAAACTATGGAGGCAAGTGAAAAGCAAACTTTAAAAGTAGCTGGTAGAAAACATAATCAATCCTTCAAGGAAGTTACCTCTCTGCTCTGAGCAGGAAAGTCTTGTCGACAAGTCTTGTTGGAGATGTTGATCTTATAACTATAATTGAAACAGTAAGTTGAAAATGACTGCCTGGCATTATGAAGAGAAGAGTAGATGTCCAGTCTGCGTTTCCACATCCAGTTCTCCCTCATGATCAGGATGAACAACGTCTTAGGCCAAGTCTGCTTACAGCCTTTTCTTCTTGGGCGCCAGTAATCTCATTCATTTATTTATTGTCTTAAGTGTCTCATTATTATCCGTACTGATCTATGGCAGGACTAGAATGGATTCTCCTTTAAATCTAAATTCATAAACTAATAGCTAAGACTCCCTCTGTTTCTGCCTCTGCCTACACACAGCCCTCTTCTTTTACTGTGATCCCAGAGTTGGAATGATCTCTGTTGCTAACTTGTTCTGCACAAATATGTACCAGACAAAACTTTAAAGAAGGATCTGTTTTTCTTTCTCTGCTTTGCATTACAGTGGCAGACAGAATTATGTAAAACATCCTGGCATTTAGGCAGGGAGATGACGTGTAACATGGGAGGAAATTTACCACAGTGTAAAAATCCTTGATTCTCTGTTGCACTACTAGATAAACACATTTCACACCCACTCTGGGATCTCAATGGTAGGTGCTATGATACAGCATTTATAGAACATGTGTAATTGTGGGAATTTATAGAAAATGTGTAATTTTGATGTAATTGTATCTCCATATTTGGCTTTAAAAGATTAGTACACTGTAATAATAAAATATAAATTGAAATAGCTTAAAGGAAAATAGGTGGAATAAATAGATGAAAGAAGTGGAAGGAAAATAGAATAAGGAATTGAGTATACCAAGAAGTAAAGTCAGTACAAAATAAAACTGTGAAATATTGCACGTTTTCACGTAATGCCTGCAAGCGAGAACCTGTGCTTTCTAGTAGCTGGAATGATGCAACTACAACACCTTTGCCTTTCGAAGCGAGTTATCCTGGATGTGACAGATACAGGAATGTGCAGCATCTTATTTCATTGAGCACTGAACTATAATTATGTTCCATGTTCAGCTCTGAATGCTCAATATGAGGCAAAAGAGGAAAACCTTAATGAAAGAGTAAGTGTAATCCTAGGTCAAATTTGACTGGTGAAACTAATCTCTGAATTATTTTTTAAAATCCTTTAGCAGAATTAATGGCTTATAGTCTCAAGAAAGGTTTTTGTCACCTATCTGTGATCGTCACCAGCTTGGTATGTTTCCCATTCAGATCTTCATAGGAAAATTTCTCTATTGGCTTAGTAAATATGATCGCTTGGTTTTCTTCCCAGCAGTATGTAATAAATCCAGAGCTAGCCCATTTGTATATAGTACCAAGCAGATGCTGAAATTTCCCAAATCTTTTTATTCCAAATATAACTTCTAGTACAAATTGGTGTTATAATACCAATTTGGAAGAGGCTTATTTTTAATGTTTATTCATCATTAATATAAAATTATAAGGTATAAAGAAACAAATGAAATAATTTGTTGTATGTATGTATGTATGTATGTATGTATGTATGTATATTTTCTCCAAGAGTCATGAATTCATTACGTTATTCACTATAAAATATGTATTGTTAAGATGTGGGTGAAAGCATGAGAAAGGAGAAATCAGGATAATAAAAAAGCAAATAAAAAAAGGAAATGAATTGTTTTGCCATTAAAAGTAATACTGTGTTTCTGATTCTTCATCAAAGTCATGAAGCAGTTTCTTTGTTATCAAGAATAATTGTATATTCTCCTTTATTTGCAATACCTTTGTTTTGGCATTTTGAATTAAGCCACCCATTAAAATATTATGTTAGTTGCTAAGCTTATTAAATCATTTGAAACAAGTTACATAAGGAGGAAGGCACATCTCTTAAGAGATGTGTTGTGAACCAGAAAAATTACTTTCTTTTAACAAGGTATTCACAAGTCCATTGCCGGATTCCAAAACAATCCTACAGTGTCCCAGTCACACCACTGGTCTATAAATGTACCAAGCCAGTTCTGATACATCACGCATAAATTTCAGTTTGAAAGTCACAGTTGGCTGAGTTTTATAAGGGTCCATTTTCTGTTCTGATGTGATAAAAGGTGACATTCGGGCCATTGCGGATATGAGTGTGCTATAGTTTGACAGTGTTCCTGATACTCTTTTGTTCTGCTTTAATTTTCTTCACCATTTATTGACACATTGGTTGTGCCATTGTAGCCTGAGAAGTAGTATTGGTCACAGACTGGGTGTTTGCTGCCTGGGTTTCACTCAAGTGCTGGCCTGGCAGTATACCATGGCATTGGATTTGCCTTACAGGTAACTTTTAGAAATAATAAGAGCCTGGGAGGAAACTCGAAGAGGGAATCTCAGTAGCATAGGCCTCAGTAACAATAGCAGTGGTGCTCTTCACTGATTGGGACTGCAGCTTCAGAAGGGACACACTGGGAAAAATAAAGAGAAAAGAATATGGCTTCCCAAGTGGAATATGGCTAATAAAACTTGGTGATTGTTGGAGTGACAGAGATCGTACACAGATTGACCTCATGTCCAGCTAAGTTATATCAGTATTTCTGGAGAGGCCATTGAGAGGAAAGGAATATAAGGGTGACCATGTAATTTATTATGAAGACTGTAACAATAATGATCATAAAAAATGATTTTAACAAGAGTTGTACTGAGAAAGCATGCACCAAGATTTTCTTGGCCTGGGAAAAGTAGAATCTCTAGTCTCCCTATGTAGCACTGGCCCATTACTTTTTTCTTTTTAAGATTTATATCTCAATGTAGGGAACCTAATAAATAAATGTATAATCTGTATAAATCATCAAACTATGAAAATATAGAGGAAATGAAAAAAGTCAGCGTAATTAATGATATTAGGGAAAATAATTTAAGTTACCTACAATTGAGGAATAAATTGATCTAGACTGACAATGTCTGATTAGTTAGGCAAAGATATCCTGAGAGGTAAATAAGGTGATATTAATGTCCTTAACTTGTTCTATCTGGGACACATGTAGTATTAGCCCTTGCTGGCCACTTTGCAGGGTGCATTTCACTCTACAGGATGTTAATAGCAGCGGGGTCTGATGCCCATACAGCACAGGCCGCAACTGATTTTATGAGATGGTTGTCTGGTTGCTTCCAGTGCTTTACAATGGTCTTCTCTAAGTCAAGAATTCGTTAGATGTATCTGAAGAGTTTGGCACATCCTGCCAATACTCTGGCCCATATGAGAATGTCGTCTCTTCTCTCTTCCCCTCCCCTCCCCTCTTCTCCCTTCTGTCCTCTTCTTCTCCTCTTCTCCTCACCCCTCCTCTCCTCTCCATTCCTCTCTTCCTCCCTTTCCTCTTTAAATAGTAGTCTTTTCTGAGGACAATTCTGGGCACATCTTAAATGTTGAATTTTTAATATGAGGAAATAACTTTAGCCCTAGAATAAGGAAAAAAAAAAACTAAAATCATTGTGTCCCTCTTAGGTAGCAGGCACTATGTTTCTACTTATGAAGATATATTTTCTAAGTTTTTTTTAACCAATAAAATGTTATTTTTATCACATTAGAAATGAAAAGCACTGAGATTAAATTACTAATTTGTATGTAAGGGGCAAAGCTGAAATTTGGCACATTATCCTAAATTCATGTACTGTCCCTTGTCCCACAAGTGTTAGAACAAAAACCAAGTGACCACCCAGTCCTAGTCTTTGGTGTCCACAAACCCGAGTTTTGAAGCAAGAATTTCCCTTCCTCAAAGAGGAATTCTCACACTGGCAAATTTTTGTGTTTGCTTTGAAACTGGTACAGAAAACCCTGTCCCACGTAATCAGCATCATGAACTCCCTTATCCCACAATATCACCTTCTAAGTGGGACTGCAGGGAGTGCAATAGTTTGGATGTGGATGGTGCCCCAAAAGACCACTTGTTAAACACTTGGTCCCCAGACCACAGGACTGTTGGGAGGTGGTAGAAACTTGAAGAGGTGGAGTCCAGGGGAAAGTCTTAGGTCACTGGGGAGGTGGCCTTGAAGTGGCTGTGAGGCTTTGATCTCTTCCTCTCCTTCCATTTGCCCTCCTATGAACAGTTGTTCTGCCACATGTTCCCTCAATGGTGCACCGCCTGCCACAGGCCCAAAACCAACAGGACCAAACAACCATGGGCTGAAACCTTCTAAGTAGGAAGTACAAATAGACCTCTTCTCTTTAGGAGTAGATTATCTCACATTTTTGTTACATTAATCGGAAACTGGTTCAAGCGGAAATCCAACCTAAAGACAATCTCACCCCGCATAGACACAGAGGTTTATTCCAAGGCTTCAGGGTCAGCTAGAGATTGAACAGCCTCAACAATCCCTATCAGTACTCACATGTGACATGATCTGATCCAGATAATGGACATTTTTATCCTGTAAATTTTCCTTGGATTATTAAAGTTTATAGGGCCAGTGATATAGCTCAGTGGCATAAACACCTGCCTGGCAACCAGTGGGCCTAAGCAGAAACTCTTGAGCAAGCTCATCTACTAACTCCAAGTACTGTCGCTGTCATCCTACAACTTATTTACCACACCATATAATGATATTTTAAAAAAATTCAATCTGAGTGTCATAAAAAAACAAAGCCATATCTTATCTCTGAATTCTTAATCCTGAAGATTTTTACTGGCACATAGTGATGAAGATGTAACAGAAAAAAGATCTTCCAGATATTATCTGAGTGCCATTTCATTTCTGATGGATAATCTAGTGCCCTCTCAAAATTGCCACAGAGGCCTCTAGCTACAATTGCTTCTTGAAAATACTGGCCTATAGCAAATTCTTCTCTTTCCTATATTGAGCAGCTGTTCCTTTGTTTTTGCTCTGAGATTGACCCAAAAACCTTTTCAGAGATGTTTTATGTCAAGGAAGCACAGACACAAACACTTAAAACAATATTAGACATCCGCAGGCAAAGAAGTCCTCCAGCAATGCTGCTGCTGCCTGGCCAGCACTTCCCTCATCGGTCCTATTCTCTCTGGTCCCCAGAGTTTGCTCATTTCTACAGAGGTGCAGCTGATCTATTTATTTTGTTGGTTTTCTTTTACTGTTCCAGATGCTGAGGCGTCACATCCATCCCAAGAGTCCTACAGAAAGATTTTCAGATATTCCAGTTGTTACGAGTTCCTTATGATAAAATTTAATCTCACAATAGATGGAGAAATAGAAAGAAAAGAAGGAGGGAAAAAGGGAAGAAAGAAATTTCCTGAGTGGTCGCTCTCGTTCTTGCTCTCACTCTCGCTCTCTCTCTCGCTCTCCCTCTTGTTCGCTGCCTCTCAGTTTTAGTGATGTATCACTAACAAAATAAAGAGCATATATGTAATATAGTTAAAAATGCACAACTAGATTTTTTGACAATTTCATATACCTATGAAAACAGGATCACAATCAACACAATCAAGATAGCCATCAACCGGCATTTCTGCAGCACCTTTGATAGACCTATGGGATGTACCCCATCCTTTACTGCTTGCCCCATCCCCCCAAAAAAAAAATCCCATCATCTGTTTTGTCAGTATAGATTTGCTTGTGCAATATTTACTTATTTTGTCTTGATCTTCAGTCAACATTATATTGAAATACATCAGATTTGGAGTGAATATTAACGGTCTATTATTTACCTAGGCTGTGAAATTCCATTGTATGGAAATTCTAAGATGCATCTTAGGACTTGTAGGTGGGTTTACACCACCACATCTGGAAGTTTGTTTTTTTTAAAAGTTGCTCTGGATAATCTGAGTCTTTCGGATTTCCTTATCAATATGAAAATCAGCTTGCAAATTTCTACAAGAAATTGAAAAATGTGGAAGAATTTGATTGGAATTGTATTGAATCTATAGATTAGTTTTGGTGTGATTAATATCAAATCCATATCAAGACTTTTCCCTTTAATTTTCGGTGTGCAAGTCCTTCTCATTTTATTTTCATATATATTTTGGTAGATTTATCCCTACCTTTCATGTTTTTCATGCTATAGTATAAGTAATATTTAATTTTTTTATTTTTAAGAGCATCATTTAATATGTACAAATAACTTTTAATATGCAACTATTCTCAAGTATTTTGGTTTTTCCAGTTTGGAACTATTAGAAATAAAACTGGTAAGTATAGTTATGTGTGATTTATGGAATGTGTTCATTTTTTTTCTTAAATAAATGGGTAAAAGTGGAATGTCTTTATCATATTATAGGTATATATTCAATTTTTAAAGAGATCATTAAAGTGGCTATAAAATTTTACAAGTCTACCAGCAGCCTATGGCTGTATCAGTTTCCCTACATCTTTATCTACGGTGAGTGTGGTCAGCGGCTGGATGTTAGCCATGGCAATGCTATGAAGATGCACTTGCAGTGTTCCTATCATGCAGCTCTGCTATGACTGACAAGGTTGGACATCTCTCCATATACTTACAATATCTTTCCTTATGCTTATATGACATCCACATAGCTTATTTGGAGAAATACCATGCAGCTCTTTTGGGCAGTTAGTATTAAGTTGTTCATTTTCTTCTTATTGCACTGTTAGGTTGTGTTATTACAGTAGGTCCAATTTTTTAACAGATAAAAATGGTGGAAATATTTCTGTAATTTCTGTGGCTGATTATTTTATTTGCTTAGTGTCTTTTGAAGGACAAATTTTAATGTTAATAAAGAAATTATGTATTTGTTCAGTATGATTTTTATGGACTTTTTGTTCTAAGTAAGAAATCTTCATCTAACTCAGTGTCACAAAAAAGTTTCTTCTCTGTCTTCTTTCAGAAGTTTTAGTATTTTATATTTATATTTAATTCTATCATCTTTTTTGAATTATGTTTTATAGATGATGACAAGTATAGAACAAAGCTCATGTTCTTGGTATATGAATATCCAATTTTTCTAGCTCCACTTGCTGAGAAGAATATATTTTCTTCACTGAAGTGCCTTTTATTATTGTCAAAAATCACTTATGCATATACTCTCCAATCTGTTTCATACTATAGTGTCTCTCTTGATGCCAATCTCACACCATCTTAATTGTTGTACATTTATGAGTCTCAAAATCAGAAAATTTTAGGCTATTAAGTTTGCTCCATTTTTTATTTGCTTGGTTTTATGGGCAGGGTCTCACCATGGAGTTCAGGCTAGCCTTGAACTCACCATGTAGGCCAAGCTGTTCTCGAACTCACAACAATCCCCCTGCCTCAGCCTCTAGTTGCTGGGATTGCAGGTGGGACACATCACTACATCTTTTTTAACATGTGGAAGTTTGTTCTTTTTTAAAGTTATTCTGGCTCATCTGAATCTTTGGATTTCCTTAAATATGAAAATCAACTTGCAAATTTCTACCAAGAAATTAAAAAATTTGGAGGCATTTGATTGGAATTGAATCTATAGATTAGTTTTGGTAATTAATATCAAATCCATATCAAGACTTTTCCCTTTAATTTTCAGTGCACAAGTCCTCATTTTATCTTCATATATATTTTAATAGATTTATCCCTACCCTTCATGTTTTTCATGCTTTAGTATATGTAATTTTTAATTTTTAAGAGCATCATTTAATATGTACAAATAACTTTGTAATTGATTTTATACCTTAAAGCCATGTAACATTTAAGTTTTTTAGAGTTTGCATATGATTTACTGTCTACATAAATAATCATGGAGAAAACCAAAGTAAAAAGATTTTAATTCTTCCTTTCTGATCTGCATGACTTTGTTTTTTTTTTTTTTTTTCTTTTCCTCACCACTCTGACTTGATTCTCCGATGCAATGCTAAATATAATGGTGAGAGTGGACATCCTTGCCTTCTTCCTAATTTAGTATTTTGTAAATCACCGTTGAGTACAGGATTAGCTGTGAGTTTTGGTAGATTCTTTTATCAGGTGAAATATATGTGTTAATCCTGGGTTCCTTAGAGTCTGCTGGAGTTTTTTATTTGTTTATTTATTT
>NDGM011257498.1:0-10924 GCA_002564305.1 Octomys mimax
CTGGGATTACAGACGTGCACCACCACTCCCATTTTTATTGTCTGGCATGGTGTTCCTGGGGTTACATGGCCCACACTGTGATACTGGGGATTGAAAGTTGGTCCTTGTGCTTGCCAGGCAGACATTTAGGCCACCAAGCTGTTTTCTCAGCTCCTCACAGGCAATTTTTAGGTAAAAGCAAAGGAGATGAAATTATCTCATTCATATCTTTAGACCATAGTGAAATGAAATTGGAAATTAATGACAAAGAAACTACAAAACTTCATAACCGCATGGAAATTAAATAGCACCCTATTGAACATACAGTTGGTAATACATGAAAGTAAACAAGAAATCAAACAGTTTCTGCAATAAAACCATAATGCCAGTATACAATAGCAGAATTCAGTGGATGCAATGAAAGTGGTCTTAGAAGGAAAGATTATAGGAATCATCCCCGCATCTGAAAAACAGAAAAAGCTAAAGTAAATAACCTAATGTTGAATATCAAATTTCTAGCAAATGAATGAATCAATCAGATGCATGAGGAAAATATAAAGATGAGATAAGAAATTAATGCAATTTATACTGAAAATATAAAGAATCGGTGAGAGTTGCTTCTTTAAGAAATTAAATAAAATTGAAAAATACTTAACCAATCTCATACAAAAAGGAAAGACTCAATTACATGAAATTTGGAATGAAGAGTTTGAAATCATAATGACTTCTGTAGACAACCCAAACAACATCAATACATACTTGGACAATATTTATACAAGTAAGATGGAAAGGAAAGAATAAATGAACATATTCTTACATAAATATGACATATCAAAGCTAATTCAAGAAGATACAAATATTTTAAATAAACCAATATAAGCTAATGAAGGTGAAGATACAAGGAAAAATCCAAGAACAAAAAAAGGGTTAGGTTTTGATGGATTCATTGCTGTTATACAAGAAATGTACTAAACTTCTAAAGCCACTTCCATTTAAATTCTTAACAAGCACTACCCTGATACTAAAACCAGAGAAGAATCCAACCAGAGTTGCAAGCAAATTTCACTAATGAACTTAGATATAAAAAGTCCTCATATGATATCAAAAAACAGAATTGAGCAAATAATTCATGAAAAGTATACATCGTGATAAAATAAGATTCATCTGAGGAATGCAGAGATGGCTCAGCATACACAAATAAACATATATAGTACACCTTTAACAGAACAAAAGACAAAATTCAAAAGAGCATCTCAATATAGGGAGAAAAATATTTGAAAGAGCCCAAAACCAATTCTGTAAAATTCCTACAAAAAATTGGAATATGTGGTATTTTTCACAGTATGATAAAATCCAATTATGACAAAACAATAGACAATAGCAGACATGGTCAAAAACTGAAAAATTTCACTTTAAAATCAGAAACATGATAAGAATGTCCACTATGAGGACTCCTATAAAATATAACTCTGAAAATATTAAACAGTACAATTACACAAGAAAAACAAATAAAAAATAAGAATAGAACAAAAAGTTAAAATTATCATTATTTGCTGATGACATGACATTCTACGTAGAAGATCACAAAAATTTAAATAGAAGAACTCTATATTTAATAACCAATTTCAGTAGCACAAATATTGATTTATACAGAGTACCAAAGAAAACTCAATAGCATTCTTACACAAAAATAACAAATTCACATACAGAGAAATCAGGGAAATCACACCATTCAAAATAGCATACAGTACCATGCTAATTTTATCACAGTAACTTTGTAAGAGAACCTGTGCTGTGACACCCTGTAATTAAGTGGTTTCCAAAATATTCTATTCAAGGAGATTATGGGGCCACAGAGGAAAGTGATCAATGATGTAGAGTNTGCCTAAGGAGAGTCACCTACAGAGAAAATATTCCCAGGCTTTCACAGAGAGCAAATTGGTCATGCAATGGCCGTGACTCACCCAGATGGCTGACAACTCATAAAAGATCCACAAGATGTTGTACATGGTTCCAGGGTAAATCCTCAGGAGATTTGACTAACCTTGTCAGACAGGAAAATTTACAATTTTCGTTACATAGGTCTTGCTTTAACTTGGTATTAACTACTCAGTGGAAAAGTGTAACCATGAGGTATAAAAAGTAAGGCTGTATTAATATGCTGAGCTGGGCTGACCCAGTTGCTCAGTGAACTAAAGCACCTGCCTAAGCAAAGCACAGTCCCAGGGTTTTGATTCCTGACATGCTGTGCTGGCCCTGCCCCTAGGTCATGCTGACACCACAACTGAGATTGGGCATGGTGGCACCTGCCTGTAATCCCAGCACTTGGGAGGCTGAAAACAGAAGAATCACTATGAGTCTGATCTACATAGTGAGACCCCTCCCTAAATACACAATGAAGGCAAATATGCTGAACTCTAAAAGGCTCTAGTCAACAACTTCTGACAATTGCCAGTTGTGCGGATAACTCATTATTGTTATGGACTATTGGACTATATTTAGTTATTTTGCTGAATTCAAGTACCTACAATCTTTGGACTGGCATCAAGCATGAAAAGGTCCTTAAAAATGCTTCTCCAAATACAGCATCTCTAACTGCAATGGAGCACTCATCTCTGACAAAACAAAGCGAAAAAAAAAGTGGGATGTGTTGGGAGCCACAGAAGTTAGGAAATTGATCAAATATGTGTAGGTGGGACAAGGCCTTGTTGCCTGAAGCAAAGAGGCTACCTCAGTCCTTAGATAAACATTCCTTTGGGTTAAGGTCAGCGATTAGTCACTAGGCAATCTTATGTCATGTGTTACTAACTTTGCAAAAGTATAAAGACCGTTTTGTTGTGAAAAAACTAAATAAATACAGGTCATGTATAAAAAATAGCATCAGAAAAAAGAGAAATATTATAAATGACTATAAAGAAACAAGTGTAATTTATATAGAAAATTTTAATACAACAAAAAGAAGATTGACAAGGAAACTGGCAACATATCTCCTTGTCCTCAGTGAGAAGAACCAATAAAGTAAATATGACTAAATTTCTAAAATTGTTAAGATTGAATGCAATCCCATTCGAAATATCAATAGCATGGACAGGGAGAAAACTGGGCAGTCAAACACCTGCTTGGCAAGTGCAAGGTCCCGGGTTTGATCCCCAGTACCACATGCCATGCTGGCCCCACACCGTGCTAGCCACTGGAACTGGGAAGTCTCATGCATGCCTGTAGTGCTAGTGATGGGGATGCTGAGACAGGAGTATCACTATGAGTCCTAGCTTCATAGCAAGACCCTACAACAAATGAATAAATAAATAAATATACAATAAAATTAAAATATTAATAGCATACCTCAAAAATTAGAGAAAGCAATCCTCATATTCATTTGGGAACAGAAAACCATTAATATAAAATACAACTTTTGGCAACAAAGGAAAGACATGCAATTCTTGATTTGAAATTATTCTACAAAGGTGCACTGATACAACCAGCATGATACTTACAAAAATTACGACAGAGAAAAGAATCAATGAAACAAAGTATAAGATCCAGAAAATCTTCCAAACAAATGAAGCCTTATTATCTTTGATAATGATGCCAAACAACTTCTCTTGAGGGAAAATAAACCCTTTAATAATCATTGTGTAAAAACTGGATTTCCACATGCAAGATTAGAAATAGGCCCATATATCACAACATGGAATTTAAGGCAAATTAAAATGGATTACATTTCTAAAAAAAATAAAATAGAAACACTAAATCTGCTGAAAGGTAGACTAGGTGGAAATCTTGAAGACAGAGATGTAAGCAAAGACTTTAAGAATGAATCATAATGCAGAGAAAATATCAATCACAATCAACAGCTTGAATCTCTCTCTCTCTTTTTTTTTGATCTTTTTGAGATAAGGTCTCACTATGCAATTCAGGCTTAGCTTAAATTTGCTTTATAGCCCATCCTGGTCTCAAACTCACAGAAATTTCGCTTCCACCTCCCAAGTGCTGGGATTACAGGTGTGTGTCAACATACCTCCTTGGGATCCCATTTTATTAAAAGCTTTTGCACAACAAAATAAATCACCAGGGCTGACCAAATAGCTCCATGGATTAAAGAGCCTGAGAGCAGATTCAGGAGTCAGGGGTTCAATCCCTGGTCCAGCCATGCTGGTCCCGCCCCCTGGGGAGTCCTGAGATGGCAATTGAGACTGGACATGGTGGTGCATGCCTGTAATCCCAGCTTTTGGGAGGCTTTAAACAGGCGGATCACTACGAGTCTAATCTAATAGTGAGACCCTGAACACCCTGTAGACACATCAGTAAAAAATACAAAAAATAAAATAAAATAACATAAAATAAAGTAGACCAAGTTGATAGATCGGTAGAGCAAGTTCTTTTCTGGCAAACACAAGGGCCTAAGTCCAATCCCCAGTTTAAAAAATATCACCAAAGAGTGATGAGACAAGCCACAGACTTAGGAAAAAAATTGTAAGCTCTACTTCAGACAAAAGAATATCTAAAATATATGAAGAAGTAAAAATATTAGACTACCCAAATTTGAATAACCAGTCCTAAAATGGGCATCAGAAATGAGTAGATACTTTCCAGGTGAAGAAGATAAAATGGTCAAGAAATGTATGAAAAAAATTCATCGTTACCAGTTATTTGAGTATAGCAAACTAAAACATTGATATTCTATCACACACTAGAAATAATGTCGATTATTAATTAGTAAACACTGTAAATGCAGCTTAGCCTGTAGAAGTGTAGACTGGTGCAACTGCTATGGAAATTAATGCAGTATTTCTCAAAAACTGAACTGAAGGATTTCATTTGACCCAGCTACTCCACTTCTTTGTATCTTCCAAATGTAATTAAAAAAGATAATATCAAAGCGAAACACACACATACACACACACACACACACACACACACACACACACACGTTTATAGCAGCACAGTGTGTATGAGCTAAATCTTTGAAACAGCCCAAAAGCCCATCAGCAGACAAGTGAAGAAAGATGATGTAGTTTTTATGCAATGGAGTACCAACCTGTCATAAAGAAACAAACTTGAGTTATTGCTAGGTAAATAGATATGCCTTCAGACCATACACTTAAATGAAATAAATTGGACACAGATGTTCAAATGACATATAATTTCTCTGAAGTTAGAATCTCAATGTATAAATAAGGACTAGAATTTATACTGTATATTTTATAATAATAAGGATCAGGTTATATTGTATATTTTGTAATAGAAACAAATATTTCAAGTGGGAAGGGGATCTAAGGATAGCAAAAAAAAAATGAAAAAAATAAGGGAGAAATGAAAACAAACCTTTTTAAATATGGGGGGAATGGACAGAAACATCAAAAAGAATCAAGATATGTAACCTACATGTACAAATTCCCTATGACATATGTTATCATTATGTATATCTGAAATGTACAAATAAAATTAATATTTTAATTTAATTTAATATTTTTGTTATTTTATTTTTGGGGGGCAGCATGTAGTGCTGTGAATTGAACTGTGGTCCTTTGTGCCTGCCTAAACTTGTCTAAGCAGGCTCCTTACACCCCTGAGCTATCTTGCCATCTCCTTATTTTTATTTTTAAAGAGAATACAAGAATATGTAAAAAAGAAATGATACAGAATTTCTTTTTTAGTAATTTTATTGTGAAACAAATAGTGATGAGACAGTTTCAAAACTGATTGGCAGGACAGTTTCAATAAATAATACATTGCATATTGTTGTCTTCTTAATGGTTATTCATAGTACAAGATGTAGACATGATATGCTGTACAGCAACAGTATTAGAAAAACTCTTTTAATTCATTGAATTAAAAGAATGTAGCTGTATACATATATCCTAACTATTTTGAATATACAGATACGAAATGGTCTTCATTTGTATCCCCTTTTTTGTTTAGCTTTGTCAGAGAAGTGTATTTCATTGTCATTTAAATATTGTAGGTGAATTAATTCAACAAAATATTCCAATATAGTCCAGTAGTTCTTAATAGTAGTGGGTTATCCATAGGACTGGAAATATCAGAAGTTGTTGACTTGAGATTTTACAACTGAGCATATTAATATGGCTTTTCTTTTTATACTTTTCTACTGGATGGTTAAGACCAAGATAAAGCAAGATCTATATAATAAGAAACACAGATTTGTATCTGATAAGGTCCATCAAATACCATCAGGATTTATCCTAAAACTCTGTACCACAGTTTGGAGATCCTTTTTCAGTGTCAGCCATGTAGATGAGTCACAGCCATTGCTTGAACACTTTGTTCTCTGTAAAAGCCTTTGAGAATGTTTTCTCTCCATGTGACTCTCCTTAGGCACACTCTACATCATCAATCACTTTCCTCTGTAGCCCCATAGTCTCCTTGATGATACAGAATTTCAATAAGAAGTGATAGAAATTCAACAATATTTGTTATATTGTGGTCTACAAATTAGTTGTTCAGATTAATATATACAAACGTGTAAGACTCCTCAAAAATTATAAAACTTTAAAAAGGAGCAAGAAGAACAATTAAGCATTAGCTTCTCCTTTCAATAGACACACAGAAACGAGCAATACAATTATCTAAACTATCCTTTTTTATACACATATATTTATTTTTCTCTTTCTCCTCTTCCTTTTCTCCTTTCCCTCATCCCAGTTGTTCCTTCCTTTTGAACAGTTTCTTTTCTATTCACAGTATCCATTGTGCATTTCAGATCCTATTTACAGTTTCAGGTTCTTAATTAACAAATTGTCTAGGATATATGAAGCTGTTAATCCTTTAAAACATAAGTTAAGACTGTATATGACCTTGGATTAAATAATTGCTCCACTAATTACATTGACTGAATTGGGAGCACTGAGTAATCCACTTCATTCTAATAAAAATTTATCACACATTTGCATACAAAGTAATAACTCAATTTCTCTAATGAGACAAAATTTATATGCTTTCAATAATATATTTGATGACAATTTTCTGAAATATCACTACTCAAACTGTGATACATGCTTAAGACTTTGAAACTTAACAATGTTAGAAAGTGCAGAAATTCAATCTGTTCTCTAAAGCTACAAGTTTCAACAATCTCAATTTAATATCCATGGATATCGAAGCTCACATGAATTGTATTTTGGGGGACTGAGAGTAAGAAAAATTATTGTTCTTGTTTGTTTGCTTGTTTCCCTTTCTTAGATGGATGCAGATTAAGGATTTTGTCTCCTAGTGAATCACACAAAATAGGGAGAGGGAATGACAACTGCTTTCTTGGCTGTTTTTCAAACTGAAATGCTCATATTCTGAAATTATCACAATAAATAAATGGGTTCTTTATCAGCTTACCTAGAATTAGTTGGCAAAAATGCTGTTGATTATCCAGTAAAGAAGAGATTAGTCTGACCAAGGAGGATAGAATATGATGTAGTGGCAGTATGGTGTAGTGTATTATATCTGAATATGAGGAAAATATTATCCTTCAATGAGAAGTGCAAAAATTTAAGCATTAACTGCTACATTTCAAAAAACAGAAAATGCCAGTACAATCATCTTAGCTATCCTGTGTATATATAGACATGATTATTACCCCTTCCATTTTTCTATTATATTTTTGTCTTTACCTCATCCAAATTGTACATTTCTTTTGAGAAGTTTCTTGCCCTTTTACTATATCTGTTATACCTTTCAGAATTTGTTTACTCTTTCAGGTTCTTACACTACAGAGGCAATATGATGTTTACACATGTGGTTCTGACTTATTCCCCTTAGAAACATAGTGCTAGATGCATCCATTTACCTGTAAAATACTCCTTTATCTTTCTTCAGAGATGAATAATACTTCATTGTATAAAAATATCTTATCTTTTTTATCCATTTCCCAGATGATGGACATTTGGTTTCTTTGCAAGATTTATCTATGACAAACTTCTGCTATAACCATGGGTACATATATATTGCTGTGTTATGATGTTTTCAATTCTTCTGTGGAAATGCCCAGAAAATGAATATCTGAATCAAATGAGACTTCTAGTCTTAGTTTTCTAGGAATCTCCTCACTGATTTCTATACAGGTTTTACCAGTTTACAATTCCACCAACAGGGGAGAAGGGACCCTTTTTCCTCACAGCTTCCCTAGCATTGATTATTGGTTGACTTCCTGATAATAGCCATCCTTTCTGTGGTGAGATGGAATCTCAGTGTTTTTTTTAATGTGCATTTCTCAAATGACCAGTTGTGTTGAACGTTGTTTTCAGATATTTATTTGCTATTTGTATTTCTTCCTCTGAAAAGTGTGTAGGCATTTCAGATGCCCCTTTTTGGAATGGGTCTTTGAATTTTGGGGTTCCAATTTTTAAAAGCTTCATATATTCTAGATAGAATTCCTTTGTTTGAGTGACTGCTGGTTAAGAATAATTTCCCCAATTTATAAATTTCCATTTCACTCTGTTAGTAATTTCATTTGAGGTGCAGAAACTTTACAAAAATGAGATCCAATTTATAGATTATTTGAATTACTTCCAGGTCAGTTTGTTTTTTTGTTCATGACTCTCTGCATAGCTCTATGGCTTCAAGAAATCTACATACTTTCTCCTGTAGTAGATTTAGTGTTTTTTCTTTAATGTACTACTTTAAGTGATACTTCCTGGCTCCAGTGAGGATCACTCAGCCTACTGGAACAAGATCCTTCATCTTGCTGGCACAGATTTTTTAGCTATTATCACTGAAATTTAGGCCTTCCAAAAGCAAATATTTAATATACACTTGCATGAAAGATTGTTGTGGGTGCTAGGCCTTGAGTTCGACTCATCGAGGATATTGCCATGGGCTCTGGGACTTTACCTGGACTCATGCAGAACATTGCTTCCGGATTCAAGCCCTCACCTGGGTTCTTTGGGTCTCTAGTGTGTGGAAATATCTCCTACACTCTTATTCATTCGACTTTTGGGTTGAATATTGTTGAATAATCCTATAAATTATTAGTCTTGTAGTAATTCCATCTTTGCAAATGCTGAATACAACCAAGGATTTGATGAACTACATATTAAAATATAATGCTAAATAATTTCAAATATTGTGTGCTAGACAAACATAGGCATTTCCATAAAACCAACATTTGCCAGTACTGAGAAATAATTGCATAAATACTAGCATACAGTAGTGATTATTTTTCTTATGATTAGGACTACGTATTTTTCAACAATATGCTTCTTATTCATTATGTGTTTGGTCAAAAGAATATAAATCCATGGTAGAGTTTTATACTCCAAAGAATTCTTATATTTTTGATATATATAATTGCAAATAAAACTTTTATATTTTTATGTATTTAGTACAGGGTTTACAAGGTCTCACTACACATATCAGACTCTTACTGATCCTCCTGTTTTCAACATGCTAAGCACTGGGATTATAGGCATGTGCCACCACACTTCTCAATCACAGTCTCAGCATGCCACAGGGGCGGGCCCAGCATGACACATGAGGGATTGAACCCTTGTACCTGCATCTCCCTGAGCAGGCGCTTTAATCCACTGAGCTATATGCCTGGCCCTTGAAAATAGAACTTCAAAAAAAATTCTTATTGGTACAAGTTTGTGGGACAAAATATTTACTTTCCATGTGTAGATTTGATATATTTACATAACATATTATAGTTCTTTTTTGTATCCCTTAACTTCCTGTCTTATACTTCCCCATCTCTTAAAGCCATTTCCATTTGAAAAAGATCTGTCATCCTACTTCCTAAAATATATGTTTTATTTTGTTTTTATTTACATTTTAGTTTTTGCATAAAACAATCCATGTGATTGGCTACTGTGACTTATTTATTTCATTAAACGTTATAGTCTCATGATGATACTTTTTCCTACAAATTTATCGTTCAAGCTGATCATTATGAAGAAAAACACATTTATTATTATGGAAGAAAAGTACTCCATTATTCATAAATATATTTTAATTCATTTATCTATTGTTTGAAATATAAGCCACTTCCAAATTTTACGTTACTAATTGTGTAGCTACAAATATGAGTGTATACGCGTCAGTGTAATACTGTTTCTTTAAATCTTTGTTTAAGATACTGACAATTGTAAAAGTTAGCTCAGGTCAAATTTCTATTTTTAGGTATTTAGTAATATGCATACAGACTTTCATAGAAGTTATACTAGTTTAGATTATCTCTTACAGTGAAGATGGATGTATTTTTACCAATAGTCTTGGTAAATACAGTAACTGAGTTTTCTTGTTTGTTTGTTTGTATGTTTGTTTGTTTTTTGGTTTTGGCAGAACCAGGGATTGAACTCAGGCTCATGTACTTGCCAGGCAAGCGTTATTCTATTGAGCTATGAGTAACTGAGTTATTTTATATTTTTTTAATGTATAGCTCTTTATTTATTTATTTATTTATTTTAATTCTTTTACTTTTATTTATTTCTTTCAATAATTTTATTGAGAAACTCAGCAAAATATTACAAAAGAGTCCCTTAGTCCATAATAGTATTGGGTCTTCCACTCGACTGGCAATGCCAGTAATTGTTGACTTGAGTCCCCTAAAGCTCAACATAACAGCATGGCTTTACTTCTTATACTTCGTTATTATACTTTTCAGCTGGATGGTTAAGACCAAGGTAAAGGAAGACCTATGAAACAAGAATTGTAGCATTTGGGTCTGATGAGTTCAGTGAAATACCCTCATGACTTTTCCTGAGATCCTGTACCTCAGATTGTAGAACCTTTGTCAGTGTCAGCCATGTGGTTGAGACACAGCCATTGCTTGGCCAATGTGCACTCTGTGAAAACCTGAGATGATGTTTTCTCTCAATGTGACACTCCTTAGGCACACTCTACATCATCAATCATTTTCCTCTTTGGCCCGATAATTTCCTTGATCAGAAAATTTGGGACACTACCGAGTTACATGACGTTACAGTACAAGTTC
>NDGM011257500.1:919-14910 GCA_002564305.1 Octomys mimax
GGTCCCTGTGCTTTGCTGAGCTTAGCTTGTTCTAAGTAGGTGCTTTAGACCACTGAGCCATCTTACCAGCCCCCTGTTTAAGCTTTTGAGGGGCTGTCAGACTGTCTTCCAAAACAGCTCTGCCATATTACATTCTCACCAGCAGGCATGAAGATTCTCCTATCTTTAAAAATAATAGCTTACCATGGTGGTAAAGAACAAACAAAAAATTGAAATAATTAAAATGACCTTGACATAGAGATCAGTAAATGTTTCCTGCTTTGTCATCAATTCAAACTTCATTTTTTGTGGTATTGGGGGTAGAAGCCAAGGCTTTCACCTTGGATGAAACATCTCCAACCCATTTTATTATTTTATTTTATTTTTGAGGGTCTTGCTAAGTAGCTCATTGCCAAGTTTGCTTTGATCATGGGATCCTCTTTCCAAGCCTTCCCCACAGTCCTGAGATTACAGGTGTGTATGCTTTCATACTCAACTGAAAAACCTCATGTGAGCCAAAATCTTGAGCCAGGAATGCCAGCTAAGAGAAAGGGAATCTGTTTCCTTTTCCACATGCAGCCCTCTACATACTAAGACAGTTACGAGGTCCTCTACAGTGCCATTTCAGCCAACTTAGCTTTATTTCTTTAGCATAAGCATAGCACGATATTTATTTAATTATGAAAATGTTTAAGAGGACCAACGAGTGAATGAGATATTGTGCTATGAGGACAGGAGCTTTTAGCCAAAATCCATCCTCATCTCGGGAATTGATTATAGCTACAGAACCTCTGTAAAGTCAGTTTGTGGATGTGACATTCGCCAGGGTAGCTCTGGTTCTACTTAACCCTAGTGGATTCCAGTGTAGCCAGCCAAATAGCTTAATTTCACAAAACTTCAGTTTCTATGACTTTTCTCACTGAAATATCCTAATTTTCATTCTAAATCCTTCTTAGTTTTTAAGGTGAAAACGGTTGTCCCATTAGGAAATCATACATTACTGTAGAGCATTTTACCAAGTCTGTGCTGAATTCACTTAAAGAGGTAAAGTCACTTCGCAAGGGACTCCTGCCTTGTAATACGTGGATGTTTGGCCCAAGTGGCAGAAGTGGCTGGGCCCTGCCATAGCCCCTGTTCACACTCCTGTGTTCTAATGAGTAAGTTTAATTTAACCGCATCCAAAAGTCGTGGGGGCTGCGGAGATGGCTTTTCTTCTGAGCTCAACAGTTTCTTGCCTTGTGGGCCGAGTAAATGATGAATAATTAGGAATATATTCATTTTTACTAGTCATTGAATGCGGAGATGTTGATTTATTTTACTCTAAGCAACTTGGAAATCGTATTGCTTTGTAATTTTATGTGAAGTGCTTAGAAACTTTCATGCCCCATAGGATCTAGAAATGGAGTGTGTTCTTGTTTCTTTCCTGATAGGCCCAAGGGTAGTAGTCCTCCAGATGCTTCTGGGAGTTTTTTGTAAGCCCCTAGTAAAACTTCCCCATTGGACTCAGTAGTAAATGAGCTAATGAGAATCTCACTTACTCCAGGAACATGGTAAGAAAATGAAGTGCTGCTGTATTTGCTTTGGAGAACTCAACAAAGGTAGGGTAGGCCACTGATTTTTTCATAGAGAATGAGCTGCAACAGGCAGAGGTAATGTTTTTATAAATAGTCAAAAAATTACAGTGGAGATTGTGTGTTTTTAATGTGGGTAAAAATTATTTCTATATAGTATAACCAAATTTAAAATAACATCAGGGTTAAAGTTATAAATATTAGTGTTAACATTTAATGATGGGGGTCGGGGAGATGGCTCAGTAGAATAAGTGCTTGTCTGGCAAGTGCAAGGACCTGAGTTCAATCCCCAGTTCTGCAAAACAAACAAACAAAACAATTTAATGATCTAATATGGGGAGGGGTACTGAGAAGATAGAACCATAAAAATGTGAGTTTTTGAAGGCAAGAAATAAAGCAAAAATATTGTATGCTTATATGCTAAAGGGGAAAACAAAGACATTTGGGCAACTAGTAGTGCTTTGGTTTTTTCCTCATTTTCTAATTGGCATATTTTAGATGTACAGAATGATAACATGCAGCATAGGGAATTTGTCCTTGGATACAATACTTCTTGCTTCTTTTTTACCCACTCCTTTCTACTCCTTAAATCCTCTTTATATTTACAAAAGCTTAGTTCCCATTTTTCCTTCATTTCTTTTTTCCTGTCCCTTCTTTCCTTTCCCTTTTTTCCCTCCCTTGTTCACCTCATTTCAATGTTTTCTTTCAATTTCCTAATATCTGTTCACCAGGATGTTCTATGCACGTGGGTCACTTTTAGATAAACAGTATTTAAGATGCTGTAGCCAGCAAATGCTCTTGTACGACTGCATGGTTTCCTGTCTATAAAGTTTATGAATCTTTTACAAATCATGTCAGGAAAAATTACTTTTAAAAAGTTTAAAGCAAAAATGAGTAAAACTGTTCATAGTTTAAAATGTAAAAAAGAAAGAAAGAATAAAAGATGTTATATGCAGTACACATTTTCCTTCCTGAAGAATTAACGTTCAGGTCACTTCTTGATTAGATTCGTGATCTAGGTTGTCCTAAGGACCGGTGACAAAGCACCAGTTAGCACACTCCCTCTCTACTTGTCATCTCCCAGCAGACTCCTAGATGTTCCTTCCACAGTATGTGTGTCTCTAGTCCTTACAAGAGGGGTGAAAGTTTAAACCAGTGTGGAAATAAATTCTCCATGTTAAACAGTGCTAATCTTCTCCGTGTTTCTGGGCCATTTCAAAGTTTAGCGGAGTGTATTTCTTGGCAAGGAGGGCAGCAGCCTTTGTTCCTCAGCAGAGCATTAAATGCCTTCCTGACGGGGCCAAGCCACCCTGCAGTTCAGGGGAGCGCTGCACACGCACGCCGCTCCTTTCCTCTAAGTGAGTGCAAGATCTTTCTAGAGGAGGAAAAGTTGCACCTATTTTTATTATGTGTGTCCTTTAAATGTAGGCTCCAAGTAAAGTGGAAATGGAAAGTGTTTGTAAAGAAAATCTTCCACCTATCTCAAATCTGGAAAATTCTTAAGTGCTTGAATCTTTCAGAAGCAAGTTGATAGTGCTGTCACAACTGGGGAAAAAAATAGAACAGCCATGCCGGGCTGTCCTTGGCCGCTGCCATGGTGGTGGCTGGGCTGGTGGGTGAGCGGATTGCAGTGTCTGTTGAAATCGCGAGGAGCAAGCATGGTGGGGGCTCAGGGCCCAACCCAGATGCGATGGGGAGCTGCGCGCAAACCTGCTGACGTGTGCGTGCAGCCCTGGCCCTGAGCTAGCTGCTATTTGTGGGGGTGACCAAGATCAGAGGGAGACACCCTGAGCCCCCAATCTCAGTAGGCAGGAAACACACTGAGGAAAAAATAAATCTTAAGCTTTAGAAAAGTGGGCCAAACAGATTCGTCTCAATAGGAATAAATGCAAGACTTGAGAAAGCCTACAGAGCAAGTCCATGGGAAGAGCTAGAAATTAGGGAGTGAACACAGGACCAGGTGCTCTCCTGGGTGATGGGCTGTGTTGGGACGACCTACAGTTACCTCGGGAGCCTTGAAAAAATGTCAGTGTCTGGGCACTGCTCTAGACAAGGCGGGATCGCTGGGGTGAGGCAGAGGCTGCCCGGCGAATTGTCACTGCATCTAAGGTGGAGAACCATTGAGTTTTGTTTTCTTTGTAGATCAATTACGAACGGAATGAAGAAGTCACCGCGGTAGACTATGACCTGGGGGTACTGCTCAGGGGTAGAGACTTACCTGCTTTGTATGAGGCCCTAGGTTGAATCTCCACTCCTTCTACCCAAACTTATACAAAAGGGAGTGGGATATGACTCTTTCTTTTAAGGAAAAACTAAATTTTTCTAAATTCATCAGATGGCATGTATAGTATTATATGGAAAATGAGTATACATGCAGGAAAAGGAAGGTTAAAGTGAAGCGATTTAAGGTCTTGTCTTAGACGTCTTTGACAAATTGTAAATGCTTAGATTATTGAACACATATAGCTTTTGTTTGGGGGGGGCTACCATGTATGTCTTCAAATATTTTGAAGTGAAGTGAAGGAACTCAGCAGGCATACTTTCCTTGTCAGAGTTAGCAAAGAAAACCCTTCTGGGGTTGCTACCAATTATTAGCCTAGATTGTCTCCAGAGAACCAGAATATTAGACTTTCCTGAGAGACGGAGGAGCTACCCTAAAATCAGTGGTGTGCACATCAGTGTTCTGCCTGGTGTGGCGGTGCGTGCCGTAATCCTGGCTCTCAGGAGACTGAGTCGGGGGATTGCTGCGAACTGGAGCCAGCCAGGGTTCCACAGTGAAGTTCAAGGCCAGAGTACAATGTGTGGCTAGGCCGTGTCTCGATAATAAATAAATAAATGAATAAAGTTATTTTATTGATAGTAGGAGGTTTGCGCATGTACAAACCTTTGCTTTTGTATTTTTGTCAATAGGGTAGTCTAGAAAAAAAGAATTTTGACTTCTCCATAGGAAAAAGCACTGATTTCTGCCACCCCTCAGCAAATCTTCTCATTTTGCCCCTTCTTGTTTAAGTGGTGCAGTCTGTCCTTCCCTTGCTGTGTCCCCAGCGCCCAGGGCAGCTGTGAGTACCGCGCCAATAGTCTGCACTGTCACAGTTCTTTCTTTTGTTCCTTTGAGCACCCAGAGCACTGCCCCCCAGTTCTGCCTTCTGAGCAGCATTCTAGGCAAGGTCCCCATTCACCCCCTCTAATAGGCCTGTAGCTGGGCTGGGTCAGGGATCCCAGAAGAGGGGACAATGTGAGAGGAGACCATTTTCACCTCCATCTCCTCACTCCCAAGAGGGCAATGTGTGAGTTTATATTTGATTGGTGCCTTTTGGTCCTGCCCGGCCTGCGCCTGTGAGGGACTCACTTCAGACACGTACCCTGATGCCAAACGCTTCAGGGAGTGGTCACACCTGCCTGTTACTGTCCTAGAGTCCTGCTCCACTTCTGTGTCCTGCTGGGAATTCTTGATGGGAAGATGAAGTCGGGAAACTCACCTAGACTAGGAAGTCAGAGTATGTCTTGTGAATGTAGAATTGACTTTAAACAAACATGCTATTGGCCCCACCTCGGCTGACAGTGTCTATGCACCTTGTTTTGCTGCTGTGTCCGCTTCTCCTCACCCTTATTTCCCAAGTCCGTTGTTTAGGATAGGGCTTGCTCTCAGGGTCCTGTGCCCTGTTGGTTGGAAATATGGTTATGACATAATAACACGACAGTAGCACACAGAGGAGTGTCCCTGCCCAGAAAGTCCTTTCTGCTTCCCTTACCCATCCCTCTGTCTCCTCAGGGTCTGCCAACCTCTGGTCTTTTCTTGTTTGCCTAGTTTTGACCATCTGCACTGTCATGTACTAGTGGGCTCTTAGAATACACCACAGCAGATGTCTGGGTCCTTCTGTCCATTAACAATCAACCTGTGTACTGGAAATAACATTTTGATCCAATTTTTTTAAGAGAATAAAAAATATTTTTTAAAAATTGGGAGTGATCCAGATCCAGTTTTTATGGTGAATCTTGCTAGGAAACTAAAGTATGATTACCGTGTGGTAGCTACATTAATTCAATTACTATTGGATAGTATAATCAAGTAGCTGGAGGAGCGTACCGCTCCTTCACAGCTGTATGAGGTTTGGTGAGGGTTTCTCCCTGCAGACCTCCCTTTAGGGATGTTTTTCCCATAAGGGAGATGTCAGAAGCCAAGACCACCATAAGTGCAGCAGTCCATGCAAAGATGAGCCTCCAGGGACAGGCCGAACATCAGAAGCCCCGGCACCATTCCTAGTAGGTTCCCGTGTAGCTGAAGACAGGCAAGAACTGTTCATTCTGTGACCTGCACGTCTGTCACGTCCCGCTTCTGGCTAGTCATTGGCCAGCAGAGGTCAGAGCTTTTCTGAGCTTTAGTGTCTTTCTCCATGGATTGTGAAAGTGTTTTAACACAAATAACTGTGAAGTTGTCTCTCAGAATCCTCTATGGTTTGAGAATAATAACCCAACAGTCTGCTTATATACAGTAATATGTCATATCTTTATTTTTCAATAAAGATTGGTGATTTATTTTTTGTTTTGTTGTGTATGTGTGGTTTTTTTTGGTGGAACAAGATTGGTGATTTAAAATCGATCTATCCTTGGAAACTTGTACTCTGCATGTGGGTTTTGTGTCTTTGCATAAGAAAATGTAAGAGTAAAAGGAATCCTTAGGATTATAGGTAATAAGGACCCAGCAGTACAGTTTTGGAGGCATATTATCTTTCAAATCTGAATAATTAGTATTTCCCCTTCAAATTCTCAGACACTTCAAAATATTAGAATATAAATTTAACATTAATTCAAATATAATATGACACAAAATAGATAACAGAGCGAGGTGAATTCTAAATAGCACCCATCAAAAAACCTTGGAAACATCAACCAATCTAATTTAAGTGCCAGAGGAGACAACATGTCAGTTCTCTTAAGAAATATTCAAAAGACAGGAAAAATGATGTTATCTGTTGAAAATGCATGATTTCTATTATGTTTTGAACAATAGACCTATGCTCTTTTTGGGCACCATTTTCAATTTTATGAACATTTGTATTGCTCAGACCTAAAACTGGGACAACTGGCAAAATAGACAGATACATTTTTTTGGTGAGGGCTATTGTTGTAAAGTAATTCTCGAAGGTGGTATCTTTTCTAATCTGCTCTGTTGCGTACTTCCTGGCAATGACTTTGTGCCTTAAACTGCTTATGTAAGTGCTGTGCAAAGTTTTATTTTCTTGTGGAGTTTCTAATGATTCTTGCTTTCTTAAATACTGCCTTTCCGGCTTCTTTAGCCTGCTGAATCATTGTCTATGCCATTGGGAGACCTGCAGTTACTTCCCAGTGGATGTCTCTTAAGCAAGTGATTACCTGTGTGTGAGTGCCTTAGGTGTTTTTGCTGTTGGTCGTCTTTTAAAATACATCAGTTGTCCCAGAGAAATGTGCAGCTAATCTTAGGAACAGGGTGTTCATGGCGGCGGGTGGTTGCATGATCTGTGCTGGGTGTTATCTTTAGATTCGGATGTCAAAGGACAAGGGTGATGAAACCATTCTCTCCTGAGCTGTTGGTTCCAGTTCTGTCAGGCCAGTGCCTCACACTTCTGACTGTTGGCAACGCTCCTGTCCCCAGAGCTGAGGTCTACTTCAGAAGCACAGCTTGACAAAGACCAATGGGAGAAATGGCTACAAGAATGTGAATGCGATTCTAACACCAGTGTAGCACTGTGGATGTACTCACCTGGACCTTTGGAGCTGACGGAAGCCATGTGGGGCTCCTGGGCTGAGATCGCTTAGGTTAATTAAGGTCATCTTCTATGAAGTGGCTGTATTATGCTTGCTGGCTGAGAAAGACTGGGAATGCTTCATGGAAAGAAGTTTAAATGCCATCATGAATCATTAATCACTACTGATGAAGAGGCATCCAGTGAAGAGACCTAGGATAATGCCCCCGCACTGAAAGCAGATGATTACAGTAAGGCCGAGGAAGGTCTCGGCAGGTGTGAAAATAACTAAGCATTTGTGATGTGGGGCCTGAGGAGCTCCACGGTGGCCCCTGCATCCACATGTGGGCTGTCAAGGGGCAGTCGCTAGTCAGCGCAGGCCTCGGGAGAAGTTTCCCCAGCGTGCCAAATCCTACAGGATTTGGAAGTGAGGGATGTTATGAAGGAACACGTAGCCATGCTGCTGTTCTAGGTGTGGATACCTTTCAGCCAAAAGCAGCCCTGAAAACCCTGGCAGAGCTTTCTGCGATCAGGCCAAGAGACATGAAAGTCTCTGAAATTCACAGAAGCAGAGTCATACGATGTTCTCTGCTAGTGCACCTATCCTTTGTTGTGTACGTTTGCTTGGCCTGGTTCTTTCAAGCCCTAGTTGAGTGTTCTTCAGTTTGAGTTCTCAGTGACAAGCACTGCCGCTCATTTTGATGGATTGTGTCTCCTGGTACTTTTGGGGTTGCTTTTTACTTCCTATTTAGAAACTCCCACCTATATTTTAAGTAGAATAAACATGTTTCACTAGAAGCATGAAGGCTAATCCAATGCTCTTTAATAAAGGCAATTCATAACCATTATCTTATCTTTTAAAGGTACAGATAACAGGCTTCCTGTTTTCACTATATAATTTACAGACCCTAAAGCACAAATGCTATTTTGTCATCTTCATGCAGAGAAAACTCCTGTGAAATGAGGGGGAGCCTCGCACTACTGGCTGGAAGCTGTGACTCTTACGCTATCTCCTTAAGCTACGTTGCTAGGTGGTGGATAATTTTACCTGAGCTTTTCCTGTTCCTTTGTTTCCTTGTTCTCATCCACTCATCCAAAGCAATGTCCAAGTTCAGAGGGAACAGCGACCTTCTGCTCTCCTCTTCTCCGTTGTCTCCCTCAGGGCAGAACCGAGTTCCCTCTCCACCGCACTCTCATTGGAGTCTCTCAGTCCGTGTTACAACACACAAGTGATGGCATCATCGGCCGCGATGTGTCTGTTTCTTTTCTGGATTGTGAGTCTCGTGCTTTAGGGTGGGGCATACTTTATTATCATCTATAGTGGGCCAAGCTGGCACAGGCCTGTAGGAGGACCCTCCCTAGGATATCTTGGATTATATCTTTTTTATAAGAGAAAGGATGGGCCATAATTATGCAGTTATGGACCACCTGGGCTGCTGGCAAATTTTATTTATTTGATTACTCTGATGGCAAGAAGAGCTCATCGGAAAAAGCTCCTTTCCAATAACTGGCAGACATGACAGAAGAGAACACACTCCTGGCTCGTAGCAGCTTCCATGCTACCTGCCAGGCTGCCATTTCAGGGATTTTCCTTGCCTGGAAAACAAATAAAACAATTTTTATTTGTGGGAAATAATAACAGCCAACATTTTTTGTTCATGCCTATGCTAGACACTGTCAAGCTTATGAGCTGTCCTTACTTCTTTTAATCCTTGCGATAACCTTGTAAAAAGATGGCCCATTCTTCCATACGTGGAAGTATACAGAGTCACGAGTAAACATCCAAGCATTTAAGCCATGGAGCGACAGAGCTGTGAGGAGCCCTGCTCCGGCCCACACCCTACCATCTCTCCCGTACTCCCATTCGCCCACTGCATTCCCTGGTGTACTCAGTTGGTACTAGTGGGAAACAGACAAGGAACAGAGAAGACTCAGAGAGTGAATTGTACTCAGGGACTTCCTAGGGGAAACAGTGCCATCTGGGACACCTAGTTACAACGTGGTTTTATAAGTCATCCAGAGTCATATACAAGGAGTGCAGGAAATCTGTCCACACACTAAAGACCAAAGACTCCAGCTAAAGGCCTGGATCCCACAGCAATGTCCTGCATGAGTCCAGCTGAAGACCTAGAGCCCATCGCAATGCCTCCCAACTGGAAGCCTAGAACCCACAACAATGTCTCACGCAGGCCCACGTCACAGATCTGCCCTCGAAAGGCCCACCAGTGGAAGCTAGAAAGTCTGCACTAGCAGCGTGAAGGATCTGTGCCAGCAGGCCGAGGGATCTGAACTGGAACCAGGAAGTAAGACTCAAAGAAAAACCAGAGCTCCCCTGTAAAGTACTACAACCAGCCTCAGCAAGACTGAGGTCTTGAGCTCCTCCAAGGATAAGAACAGCTGAGTCCCTATCAGGAAAGCCAGCCTGGCAAGCTTCTTCATGATGCTGAACAGTGTAGCATCTCCACTCCAGAGCCAGGAAGCTATGCTCAAAGTGAGGACCAGTGTTCCCCCACAGTGAACCATGGCCATTCTCAGTGACAGGAAGGTCCTGAGCTCCTCCAATGATGAGAACAGCTGGGCACATCAGGAAAGCCAGCATGACAAGGTTCTCTAGAACCAACAACACCCTACAGCTTCCCTTCTTCTTCCCAGTTCCGCCTCTTATGCTGCTGGCAACAACCCTCATGTGGGCTTCCTACACCCAGCACCATACTCATTCAGTTCACTTGGGAGTTACAAGTTGCCTACCAGTTGGCAAGCCATCATAACCTGCAAGGAGTATTCTTTCAAAAGAAACCACAAAGGCCCCTTTTGGTGTCAGTTTCATCTTCCCTGTGTGACTCCTATAGTAAGAGACACTGAAAGTCTTTTCTCTGACCTAAGGGGTGGTATAGGAAAGGGTTTTTTGGTTGGGTCCATGGATGCAGCAGAGATCTACTGGAACCTGTGGCATGCAACTAAACAGACATAAACATGGTTTCAATATGTACCAGCAGTCCACTCTTCAAATTCCAGGCTCAAGTTCTACCCAACTTCACCTTTTGCCAAGACTGGTCGAGCAATATCCTCTTGCCCTCTTTTCTTCCGTACCTGTCCACTGGCATGGTGGGCCCTACCGGTTATTTTCATAATGAGCACAGCTCTTATTTGGGCAATGGAAACAAGGTTTGTTGCACTTGTGAATTTGTGGGTCTCCATAATTACTGTGACCCTCATTCCCACCAGTTCCTGATATCTGTAGTTTACCCCTGGTTTTGTGCATATTTAGCTTCTGTCTGTGCAGAGAGCACTGTGCTCTATTTCTGAACTCAAAAACCCCTGGAGAATTTATGACAAGAAATGATTGGTTTTGTTTATTTGTCTTTTTGAGACAGGTCTCACTATACAGTTCAGGCAGGCCTTATGCTCACTTTGTAGCCCATGCTGGTCTCGAACTTGCAAGGATCCTTCTGCCTCAGCCCCCTGAGTGCTGGGATGGGATTACAGGCCTGTGCCAGCACACCTATCAATAAGAAATGATTAAGGCCAAAGAGAAAGGGCCTTTTTTCCTTCTCCTTAAAGCTGCCTTCTAAGTTCAATTCCTTCAGAAATCTTCCTCAAGTAATGGGCTCAAGTAATGGACTCAGGAATGGAGAACTACCAAGGGCTGGCCTTTTGGCTAAAAAAAATTAGAAAAGTCCCAACTTACAGTTGGCAGTAGAAGGCCCAAGGCAGGGAAGTAAACAGATGCCCTAGGCTCAGCATAGAGGGTATTTAACAGAAGCAAAGATGTAATCTTAAAGTGTGAGATTTGAGGGTAAGAGGCCAGTCCTTCTTGTGTGGAAGAACCAGAACTGAAGAAACCAGGACAGAAGGTCAAATGAAGACCAGCAGCTCAGATTGAGCTGGTACTGTTTGCTTCTGAGGGTCAGGAGTATGGAGTGGGCCACCCTGCTGATGGTCACAGGGGCTCAAATGTGCGGACATGTATAGTCAAGGGGACGATTACTATTGTGGTTTTAAAGTGACTAAACTTGGAAAACTACAGAGAAACAAAATATGAGCACACTGAAGATTCTCAGTGTGTTACTTCTTACTGCCTGATTAAATTGTTCTGTGCATATTTTGAAAAAAGCTTGTTTTACCATCTGTGTTTAATGGAAGAATATCTTGACACAGTAGGATCAAAAATTAAGAACAATTGTTCTTTAAAACTGCTTGTCTGTATTAACTGGAAGTTTTTCAGTACTGCACAACTAAAGGAGAAAATACACAGTTTGGGTGCTGAGGCAGATATCGTCCATGATGTTTAGTTTGAAATTTCAGGGTAAATCAAAGAAATGATTCCCATTAATTAGATTTACAGTGAATAGATTTGGTAATAAAATGAAATTGTGTAAACTATTTCTAATAAAACCTTTTTCTGTTTTACACATTATAATTTCTTATTAAAATCTTATTTAGAAATGATTTCACTACTTTAACAACACATATGTATATATTTTTTATCTTTATGTTTTTCTTCTGGCTGAATTTTTTTTTTATTAACTCCCTGAATGCTTTAGCCACAGAGAGCATACTTGTGAATTCCAGCAATTTCAAGGAGGAAGATTATTTTATCTTGGATTTTTCAGGTGGAGGCCAACTGAATAGAGACATCCTTTTGTGTATCGAATAGAAACATCATCCTAGGATGTCCTACTTCTGGCAGAGCCAAAGGTGGCCTGTTTTCATCCCGGTCCCTTGAATGGGGCTTCTCTTTGGCAGGGACTTTGGCTGTCCTGTACAAGGGCCTCTCTGACTTTCTTCCCTATTGTAAAGGAAGTGCTCCTCCCGCCCTTGTCCTTGTCAGTGGCGGGGTTATAATTTCACAGGCTTCTAAAGCTGAGGCGAGACACATGAGACCTCCTAGGAGACTGGCTGGCATTAACAGACGCTGAAGGAAAAAGCCCAAGGGCAGTCTGCGGATAGGAAAAAAGGAGAAAAAGTGTCATCCTAGATTGTACTTCCCTTCTACTGACTTCCCATAAATTGTGCTTTTCTCTCTCTCTCTCTCTCTCTCTCTCTCTCTCTCTCATTCTCTGTGTATGTAAAATTTTTGGCATTTGAATGTCAGGGAAGATCAAGAATGATAGTTTCAAACAATGCAGGCTTTGAGGCATTTCTCCTCCGCCTCAGCGTGACAGCTCACTAGTGACAACTCCGCTGCTATCATGGTTTTGAGGATGGATCAGAAATACAAAGGAAAACTCAGCTCTAGATCCATGCTCTCAAAAAAGAAGGGAAGACAGTGGGGGGATGAGCAAGGATTTAATGAGGCTTATTTGCATATAAGAGAGAAAAGCCAGCTGTTTGATTCATTATTGGGCTGGAAATGATGAGAAGCCGATAAACCAGTCGCATTCATTCTGGCTGTATGTAGGCTTCATTTTTGCAGTGTGGTTACTCAGATCCACATAAATTGGTTTTAGTGGGAATAACCAGGAAGACTGCTAACATTGGGGTACAGAATTTGAAAAATGGTGATGTCATAACTACTTCAGAAGATAATCACAGTGGGGGGGGGGAACTCTTGTCTTACTGTATTTTGTGTGGCTGTTTCCTGTTGATTTGGTCCAAAATGAAAATCTATCTTCAGTTAGAACATAGGAGATGTCAAAGGAAAATGTACAGGGCAGTTTAACCTCTGAAATATTTGCTTAGCCAACTGCTGATAATATTATAATACCTCTTATATCTTATACAAATCCCAAGGTCATTGCTGTTTAGCTATGCAGCCTCTAAGACATGGGAAATGTGTTTGCAACACATACACAGACATCTTTTCATTTCCTTTGAGGGCAGAATACCACAAACAAAATTTCAGTGGCTGGACAGCCATTGAAACACGGTTAATTCTTAATTTAACACGTTAAGTTAAACATGGAATTCTTAACTTGAAAGCGCTAGAACAATGGTAGATGTAGCTCATAGGATTTCCTTCCCCAGAGAGCACCTGTGTGGAGTGGTGAGAATGGGGAGGAGTCTGCTCTGGCGTTCAGTGCTCCCAACAGCACCACAGGGGCCGCATGGTAGCACAATGGCTGCTCTGTGGAGGAGCAAGGCTTGGAGGCTCAGCAACTTGGCTAGGCTTTCATGATAGGCCAGGGCTGAAACCAAGGTTGAAATTCAAGCCCTCCTTTTCATGAGGTTGTGTCCTACCCACTTCACTGTGCCGCTCCTCCCCAGAAATGTCTTTCCAAGTTCAGTTTTCTTTGAAGCAAATGGGAAATTTGACTTGTGGAGGAGTGTGAGTGCCCTGCAGGCTTGAAGCAGGCCTGGGGACTTTCCCGGGACTGGTCATGTCTAGGTAGATGGACTGGCATTCCTCTCCAGGGCTGTGAGCACCTTGACACCTACAACTTAGTGCGGGGGACATTTTCCTTTGCCAAAAAGTAAACAAACCTTTCTGACAAAACAGCAAATGAAGAAACTAAATAAGAAGAAACATCCAGAGACACAAGTAGCCCATGAACAATTTAAATCAAAGGAGCCATCTTCAGAAATGTCATTTTAAAAATATAAAACCTCACATAATTGGAGAGGGCTGAATTTTCTGGTCTCTATTATAAAGTTCACAAGATGTTAGGAGTGTGTCTCAGTTACTTTTCTGTTGTTGCTGGGGCAAAATACCCACCACCCAAAATGAAGGAAGGAAAGGTTTAGTTAGCTCACAGTTAGTGGAGGTTTCAGTCCATAT
>NDGM011257506.1:0-10147 GCA_002564305.1 Octomys mimax
TTTATACAAGTCTTATTTATTTATTATGTATTTAGTACAGGGTCTATAGGGTCTCACTACACAGATCAGACTTACAGTGGTTCTCTTATTTTCAGCCTCCAAAGTGCTGAGATTACAGGCAGGTGCCATCACATCCAATCTCAGTTGCTATCTCAGCATGCCCCAAGGGTGGGGCCAGCATGCAGGCCGGGATTGAACCTGGGTCCCTACATCTGCCTAAGCAGGCCTTTTTTAGTCCTCTGAGTTATCTGGCTGGCCCAGAAGTCACTTTTTTCTCACTTTCTTTATTATGCAATCTAACAGATATGAAAATAGACTCCACACCAATAAAACTACTCTTATCATTCATTTACTTGGGTAGGGAAGCCATTCTGTGATTGCTATAGGTTTTTTTTTGTTTTTGTTTTTTTTTTTAAATCACATTCTCTTAACCTCAGTATGGTGCCTTTCTTTTGCTTGCTATATTAGTACTTACTTAGACTAAACAAGATGGGAGGAAGAGAAAGAAGGACTTATTTTTTCTACATTCTTTTGCTAAGAGCTGTAAATAGAAATACAGATGTAACAACATGGACCATAGTATAAGGCATTGGAAGGCTATTTCCCTTCTGCTACCCTGTCCAAAAAATTGTACACTAAGCATAAATTAAGCATATTTTTAGCATTTTTGATTTGCTCACATTTAATATTTTAGCATTTGTGTCTATAATAAAAACTATTACAATAAATACTTCTTTCAGACTTTGTAAGTATAATTTTGGTAATTTCCTAAAACAAAATTATAATATTTATGTTGTTATCTAATGAGCCATCTCCCCAGCCCAACAATGTGTTTTTTTAAAAAACAAAAACAAAAGCAAACAAACAAACAAAACTCTCATTAGTAAAATTGGAGTGAGTTCCAGGTAACAACACTGAGTAAGGTCTCCATAGCTTGCTACCTATGACCTCAGGCAAGGTACTCTGTGCTTTGAAGTTCTATCTGTGTGATGTAACAAGTAGTAGCAGTAATGTGAGAAGTCAGTAAATTCATATCTATAAATATTAAGATAGAAAGCATATGTAATTATGCCTGTAAAATAATAGACACAAAATAAATTCTACCAGTACAGTTCAGAGAAACACAAAAACGTGTCTATGGAAAACCTCTTGATGGCTGCTGTATGAGGTATGGAGAATTTTACTATAAAACTAACTCCAAGGTATAAACCAGGGCAACTTTTTGGATCACCAGTGTTGGGCCTCACTTTGTTTGAATATGTTTGAAGCTCAAATCCAGAAATCTTCTGGACTGGCTGCTCTCTGAGTCAAGACTGAGTCTGTTCTAACCATCAAACTTCATTGTTCTTTTCAAGAAAATGGAGAGAAAGATTAGTGGAGAAGCCTCTTACTAAATATCTGGTTGATTGGTCCATAGAGATGCTCAACTTGGATGGACTCCCACCTGCAACACCAACTTTTGAAACACAGCTGACTACCATTGGTTAATTGGTCTGACCTAACTGTGGAACACTGAGGCTGAGAAACTACATCAGTGGCTTGTAGGTCAGTTAATGAGTCCCCTTTTTGGACTGCGAATCTTCTCAGGGGGCATGAGTGGAGGGTGAATGACGCTGTTCAGGACCATCCACCCAAAATATGCCACCTTGGCACTCTAAGAAAACAGCAGAAGGACAATGCTCCTCTGGACCTGCTCCCAACCTTCACCTCTGAAGAAGGCCATGAAATGATTCTATTGCCTTTCCCTAATTTGGATAATAGAACTATCATTCCACAGAATAGAGAAAAGGCATACAGATACACAAGGGAATCAGAAGAAAAAAAGCCTCAGTCAGCTCCCTTCAGTTTGCTAGCTACTTGTCCTCCAATCATGCTGCAAAATTATCCATAAAAAGGCAGTGTTGGCCAGTCAGATAGCTCAGCAGATTAAAGCACCTGCTTAGGCAGACACAAGGACAGGAGTTCAGTCCCCAGCATGCGGTGCAAAATACACCCCAATGCCTGGGGTGTGTTGAGAAGTGACTGAGTTTGGGCATGGTGGCATGTACCTATAATCCCAGCACTTGGGAGGCTGAAAACAGCAGGTTAACTATGAGTCTGATCTGTGGAGTGAGACCCTGTTGCCCCTGTACTAAATACATAAAAAAGAGACAGTATTTTCAACTTGTCTGAATCTTTGTTTGTGAAGATTTCTGTGTCATATTCAACTTAAATACAGTCACATATTTTCATTTATTCTTTAATTCTTAAGAAGCCTCAGCCATGAAATGAACCTAGTGATAGGAGGAAAAAGACACCACTCTTCTTCATAATATTTTATTTTTAGGTTATAACAAAAATTGTAACCTAAGTAGATAAATGATTGGCAGATGAGTTATGATTATCTGTATGACAGAACATCACATGGGTGCTCACTTCAGCAGCACAATCTCTAAGATTAGAACAATACAGAGAAGATTAGTATGGCCCCTGTGCAAGGATGACACGCAATTTTGTGAAGTGCTCCATATTTTGGAGGGCTGAGGAGATAGCGTAATAGAATAAGCACTTCCCTGGCAAGCACAGGGTCCTTAGTTGAATCCTTGGTACTGTAAAAAAAAAAAAAATCACATGGTCATGGCTAACTGGGATGCCCTGTCACAAAAAGGTACAGCTGTTTTCCTTCTTACAGGAAGCAGAAATAATAAACGGTGGGCTTTTGTATTCCCAGGCAGTGAGTTAAGTTTCTCTAGCTTTTAAAATAAAGATGGAATACATAGCGGAGAAGGAGAACTTGCTGCCCAGTGTTCCATTGCTTAGAAATCTTTCTCTCTTACTCTTTTAAATTTTTTTTCAATTTTTAATTTTTTTGTTTTTGGCAGAACTCAGGCCCTTGTGCTTGCCAGGGAAGCGCTTATTCTACTGAGCCATCTCTCCAGCCCCTCTTTTAAAATTTTAAATAGATTATTTGGTTCAATTATGCTTCAACAACTTAGAAGAAAGGCAGTGACTGTCAAGAAATCCAAAGATCCCAATTTCTTCAATAGAAACATAAGAAAGCTTGACCATTGGCCTAGTTGTCCTCAAAGGGGTTTGTTTTAGGGCAGAGAACAAATTCTTATAGTAGTAGTGTTTCAGATATGAAGAATTTTCATATCTGGCAGACTACCACATATGTAATCAAGAGACTTAGCGTATCTGATACACTACTTGACTGGTTTCTGTTCTAGGTCTCCTGCAATTCCCTTTAAGTGATATTTAAAAGGTAAAGAAAATTATACTGAGATCTGTTCTCTTAATGAGAGTAATAGGTAAATCAGGCACTACTGAAAATGCTAACATTAATAAAAATATTAATTGGAAAGTGTTAGATAATGATTTTATAGTGAGTATATTTCTATTGTATATGTTTCTTTGCTTGTAAAAAACGAAAATAGAAACTACTCAAAAGTTAGCCATGTTTTTCTGTGAGATTGAAGTTATTTCTTTTCTCAATGGATGCTCTTTTATTGCTTTTAAGTTTTTGTCATTTAAGTAGTTACAACTGGCGTGTGAAACTTTTATATATTTGTGGTGTACGACATGAAGTTTTGATCTGTGCATACATCGTCGAAGAGCTCATTCCAACTATTCAATGTATGCCTTCCTTCACATACTTGATTTTTTGTAGTGAGAGCACTTAAAACACACTCTATATTATTACTTGTAACTATCATCAGGGCAATAGGTTTCTCAAACACATTCCTCCTGCCTTACTGAAATGTACCTCTGTTTTACTTTAAAAAATATCAGTGGAGACAATGATAATCCTGATATGATGGAGTCACCTGGTATAAAACACAATGGCTGGAGAAGAATGCATTCTAGTGTATGGCAAAAAGAAAAAAATAAATTAGGTATTCACAAAATTATTTCAATTGGGCCATTTGTTAGAAGTCTTCAAGGACATAGGCAAACAGTGGATAAAATGGTCTTAATTTTGTTTTCTAGAATATTTTGTTTTCTAGAATATTTTGTTTTCTAGAATATTTTGTCATTCTGTCTGTTCACAACTGATAATATCAGGAAACTCTCTAGACTGCCTCTCTTCCTCGCTGCACAAAATGCATTAAGAAGGACTTGAGGAGGAGGAGAAAAATATGAAATGATATTTTCTTCTTTTGAGTCCAAGTGGAGTCATGTTCTTGTATCACTTTTGAATTGGCTTTCTAATTTCTAATTTTATTCTAGGTGGAAGTCACATACACATTCAATGTAGAAAACACAAATGAAAGCAAAATTGTCCTTATTTTCATCACCCAAGAATGATCACTTTTAATGTTTAGAGATACATGTGACTGAGGGATGAAGACGTAAATCAAAGTTAAAATAAAAATGAGCATAACCCTTGGTAGTGTGAGTAACTGTTTGACAGTTTTGGGAATTGCCTTTCTAACAGTGCCCTGTAGGCCGCTAGCACAAAACCCTCTGTATTTACGGAAACCAGAGCTCTGCTGGCTGATCTAGAACCCATGATGGTTGCAACTGTGATCTTTGCCTGATACTAGTCCAGACTAAATATTGCTGCACTGGAAGAACAGAAATAAAAGCTGTTAATAATTTTGGAGAAATTGTCTTTTAGGAATGTTGGATCAATTTGCAGTTCCACTAAGTGAGATTTTATTTCCCAGGTTTAAAACTAGTTTTGCATTTTCTGATTTGTTTCCTGTTTTTGGTAATTACAAGCAGCATTTCCCTGTTTTAGTAAACATTTTTGTTACTGAAGATAGGCCTCACAATATATTATTGATGTTTGCCTCCTCTTATGAATTTTTTAATTTTCTTCATATAATATTTCTATTTTAGCATCAATCTAATTCTTATAAATTTAAAAGTTAAAAGCACAATATAAAATATATGTGCAATAAACTTGCAATTCTTTTATGCTTATGGATTAATTTTTATTTATATATTACACATTATACATATGGTAATATTTTGAGGGTCATGTTAAAAATGTAAATGACCAACATTATGAATCTTTTCCTACTTCAGGTCTCTCCTCTAAGAGACTCTACTAAATCAAATATGATATACACCTTAATTTGCTCTAATAGCTTACTTTAGCTTTACAAAGTTACTAAAATTTTCATTTATCTGAAATTTGTTTTGGATTATATTGCAAGATAGGGATCCCTTTGGTTTTTGTTGTGAGTGGATTGTTCTGGTTTATCCACTTGTCACTCTTTCATTTATGAAGTAAATAAGGATTAAGTGTGTAGTATGCTGCACATCCTATTTTATGTGCTTAATAAAGCAGTAATAAAAAAGACAATTATCCTGCCACATAGAATTTATGTTCCATTGAGCAGACAACCTGAACACACATAGATATGAATGGGTGAAAAAGGATGATCCATTTCTCTCCCCATCATAAGGTTCATGGGTCACACCCTATACCAAGAGAAATGTTAACAAGACAAAAACACAACAATTTCATTAATCAATTAAACTCGTTGAATTGATGACATTTATTTAAGAAAAGTTTTATATGACAGCAGAAGCTTCAGAATGAAGATTCAGGGAAGTGTGTATTTTTAGAGTGTGTATTTTTACACTTTGAAGGGAAATGAACCACATGTTGAACTGTGACTGAGCAAAACAATGTAGTCTGATGTGAAAGACTGAATGGGGAGTGAGCAAGCCATGCCCAGATGCTTCTTCACCTCTCTTGTGGCAATTGTTTCACCTAAGTATGAAGCAGGAATTCTTTTGGAATGAGATGCTTAAATTTACTACTTCACCAAGTAGGTCAGAGAATTTCTTTATGGCCAGATCCAACACAAAAAGATGGAGAAAGTTAAAGCAATATTTATAGCTTTATTGTTGGCTTTGGGGTAAAGAATTTCCAGTTCCTTTGACTCAACTTGGGATAAAGAATTAATTTCTACAGCTTGTTTTGGGGGCAGAAAAGAGATCAAGAGAAAGAAAGGAAAAGGTTTGAGGGTGACTTCACTGCTTCGACCCTTCCAGTGTCTTCCCATTTAGATGATAGCTTGCCAATGTGCCATACTTTGGTGTATCAGTTTCTCAGCCCCAGTAGTGCCATTTTTTAAAAAGATGATTAGGGGCACCCAAGTGTTGATTTTTGAGCAAAGAGTAGAGTAGTGGTGCCAGTTATGTACTTTACTGGGAGAAGAGCATTCTTGCTAGGCAAAGGCGGGAGGCAGACAACTTAACCAGAGCAATGGGTGAATGAGGGTGTGGTAGGCAAGGGGCTGGTAGGGCAGTGGAGATGCTAAGGGCATTGTGAAGATGTTGGCACTGATCTGGGATGATTTGGGAAGGCATTAGAATGTCCTGAGTGGAGTCCTGCCATGTTCTGCCTAAGACTTAGAAATACAATGTTGACTATTAAAAATAGTCCCTTCTAGGCTGGGGAGATAGCTCAGTGGTCTAAGCACCTGCCTGGCAGACACAAGGACCAGAGTTAAATCCCCTGTACCACATCCCTTGCTGGCCCTGAAAGCACAAGTGTGCTGCGCTACCCAGTTACTGGGCATGGTGGTGCATACCTGTAATCCCAGTACTGGGCAGGTGGAGACAGGAGGATCACTACAAGTCTGAACTGTGTAGTGGGAACCTGTATCAAATAAATAAATTGGAAAAAAAAGAAAATAGTCAGTTCATCCTGTCTTCAAAGTTCCACTCTTTCTTGTAGACCTGATGTCTATCTCTATACTCACAGCTTCATAGCAAGCGATTATAATATTGTCTTTAGTAGAACAAGTCTTCATTAAATTAAAAAATTGTGTTGCCTGGGTTTGTTCATTTTTCCACAGTGACTTTTGTTTTTCCCAACAATATTACAATTTTGTTTTGACTCACGTTAGAATAACTGCTAATGCTTAAAGGTCCCTTTACTCAAGCAGACATTTTGTTTATCTTTTTAAATGTATTTAGTACAGGGTCTCCAGGGGCTCACAACACAGAATTCACTAATAGTAATCCTCCTAAAGGTTCTTTTAAAGTACAATTTATTATCATAAAAACTATGCTAGATTTTTCTTATTACTTAATGCTTATGTTTGCTTTCCTAGAAAAATATTACCTTGAATAAGTTCTCTCCACTTATTAAATTTAATTTTAGAATATTAACATGTATTTTACTTCTGTGGAATAGTATCTTTGTATTATACTTTAAGGTACTATCTTGTATTATACTTTCTTACAGATTTTTTGGTATAGAGAAAGCCTGTGAGAATATAAGTGTGCATCAATAGGTAGATAAACATGACTACTTGTGTGTTCTAAAATGCTTGTATGTTCTAAAAGTTTTAATTTGATTTTTTTCTAGTTTTAGATGATGCTATCTTATCCCAAAAACATTAATTTAAAATTTTCCTTCCCAATATCTCTACTTCTTATCTTTTTTTGTTTTGCATTAGCTATAACAGCAAAATATGAATTACTAGAGATAATCCTTGTCTTGTTTCTGGACAACCTTTCCTTATATCTGATCACTTAGGTAAATCCCTCTGATATTGAGAAAGGAAATCTGATCTTATCTCATGTATTACCTTCATCCAAATACCAGTGACTGGTGTTCTGAAGGTCTAAGCCAAGAAAACTAGTTTTCAGTATTCAGAACACTGTGATCAATTAATGTTTTATAACATAAACTTGATGGCAAATAGTCATAGCTTTAGAATTTAATATAATAGTAGATATTAATTTGAAATATTTTTATCATGGAGCGCCCAGATACAAAGAAGCTGTTAACAAAATACGTTCTATCAGATAAGCTCACACCTATACTTCCATTCAGAATCAGCTTCTCATTTGTTTGTTCATTTGTACTGAAAATTAGAGAACTATATCACACTGAAAAAAGAAGATTCTGAAGAAGATTCAGAATGTCAGAATTCTTGGAGACAAAGATAGAAGGATCACAAGTTTAAGACCAACCTAGACAATTTAGCTACTTGGAGAAAGGATATATATATATATATATATATATATATATATATATATATGGCTAGAGATGTAGCTCAATGTTAATACCTTGGCTTGTGTTCACTCCACAGTACCAAAACAGCAGCAAAAGAGTAAAAAGTTTTGTGAGGCACTCTCCACTTATTGAGGTAGAAAATCTTCAAAATATAAGAACATTTCCAGGCACACTCAGCTACTTTCTCTTTGAGAAATGGGACAAATATTTTTGCTGAAAGAAGGATAGACTCTTGAACAGTTGTACTGGGAAAATTGGCTATCTGCACTACAAAGATTGAACAAACATCCATATTTCTCACCATGCAAAAAAAATCAAAAGGAATTAAAGTTCTAAATATTGAAATAGTAACACTTAATCTACAGGAAGATAAAATAGGGAAAACTAAAATACAGAGATGTAATCAAAGACTTTCTGAACTGAACCTTGGTTGGACAAAATATAATAGAAAAAATTTCCAAATGGGATCATAGCAAATGAAAAAAGCTTATGTACAGCAAATGAAACCAACAGCAGAGTGAAGAAACAATATTCAGAATGAAAAAAAATGTTTTGCCAACTTGTCCTCAACCAGAGGATTACTATGTAGCATATATAAATAACTCAAAAACTTACAACCCCCAAAATTTAAAAACTTAATTATAAAACAGACAGCTGGCCTGAATAGACACTTCTTAGATGGAGAACTACAAGTAGAAAATAAAATGCATGAAAAATGGTCAACATCATTAGCCTTTCGAAAAATTCAATCAAAACAACACTAAAATTCTACCTTATTCTAGATAGAATAGCTAAGATCAAAAAATTAACCAACAACAAATGCTGGTGGGGGATTCTGGGCAAAAAGGAATCATTCTCCTTTGTTGATGGGAGTGTAAGTTGGTACAGCCACTATGGAAATTCTTATTCGAGATTCCTCAAAAAATGAAAAATAGAGGTTCAGTTTGGCCCATCTATGTCCCTTCTAGTTTTATGAAAGAATTAAAGTTTATACCAAATTGACCCATGCATACAATGTTTATAACAGCACAATTTATAATAGTCATATCTTGGCAACAATTCATATGCCCATCAACAGATAAATAGATAAAGAAAATGTGGTAGTTATATAAAATTAAGTACTACTCTGACACTAGGATAAACTTCAGTCATTTTTATGCAAAGGGATATGATTTAAGACCACAATGTTAAATGAAATAAATCAGATACACAAGTCTAAATATTACATTGCTCTTCCTGTGTGAGAAACTGAGATTATAAATAAGAAGCAAAATACAGGCTAGATGTTAGTAAGTGGGAAGAAACTTTCTCCAATAAGAAGGGGAAAAGAGATGAGGGGATGGGAAAGAGAAGGAATAGAAAGGATATTTAAAAGAAAAATGAACTGAAGTAAAAAAAAATCAGAAATGGTGCTTTTGCAGATGGGAGAGGAAGACAGTTGGAGGGAGAAGAAGGGAAAGGGGCAAAAGAAGGTTGAAGACATGATATGGACATGTGCAAAAGACCCATGATGAATGTGAGTATAATGTTCTGGAAACTTCTACATATAAAAAATAACGTTTTTCTTTTCTTAAAAAGTAAAAAGATGGGGGCTGGGGAGATGGCTCAGTAGAATAGGCCCTTCCCTGGCAAGCTCAAGGGTCTGAGTTCAATCCCTAGTTCCACCAGAAAAAAAAAAGTAAAAAGATGTAAAGATTTAATCCCCTATTAATATTAAACCTAACTGCCAGGCACTTTTAATTCACACCACACCGAAACTCAACCACAGATATTTTCCATTCCAGCACCCACTAGACCAGAGGTTTAGACTCTCAAAAACAAAGATGAATAAACAAAAACTAAAACAGAAGAAATGTTTTTAACATAACCTACAACATCACACATTCTTTCAGCTCAGGCACTAGAACAAAGGGTAGAGAAATCTGAGAACTGGGTCCTGGTGGCTCGGCCTCCCAAATGTCATTGCAGACTAGGGAGAAGGCTACTAGCATCAGTGTAGCTGTTTAAGACAAATAAGATTATTACCAGGTACCTTATGAACCCAATTGACTGTATATTCTCTAGAATAAAGGAACAACTTTTAAGGTATTAGTATATTAAAGTTTGATTTATCACTTTTTTTTTTCGGAACTGGGGATTGAACTCAGGCCCTTGCACTTGCCAGGGAAGCGCTTATTC
>NDGM011257506.1:10197-24603 GCA_002564305.1 Octomys mimax
CTCAGGCCCTTGCACTTGCCAGGGAAGCGCTTATTCTACTGAGCCATCTCCTCGGCCCCTTGATTTATCACTTGAAATAGATTTCTCCACTAGAATCTATAGAGGGAATAAACTATTTTATATTTCAAAACTCTATTCCCTGCAACTAGTTGAATATGTAAAGCAAATTTCCATCTCAAGAGGGGACTAGAACCATAATAATTGCAAAATCATGGGGGCCGGGCAGATGGCTCGGTAGAATAAGTGCTTGCCTGGCAAGTGCAAGGGCCTGGGTTCAATCCCCAGTTCCACCAAAAAAAAACCAAAAAAAACAAAAAAAAAAACTTACAAAGTCTCTGAGCTATAGTTGCATAATAGAATAATTAGAATATTTTAAAAATACTGAGATTATGACATTATGTAGGGTTTAAGTCCCAGAAAGTTTGACCTCATTAATAATGGTTGAAGCCTTGAAATTTGTGTTTTTGAAGTTCTCTACATGATTCTAATGGGAGCAAATTTTGATAACTACCATTATCTTTTTCTATTACAAATATGTTGCTTTTCAAGTCAAAGTCATTGCTCAAGCTAATATGTAAATCTAACAGACACTTCAGAGTTAACAACTCCACTAAACCAACAGCCAAGGAAATTACCTGGAGAAGTATGACAAAACGTTTTTTTCAGAATAATTGTACTTAAGATAATAAAAGCAAAGAATCCTTCAGTATCAACCTATAGCATACATGAGACAATGTGTTTTCACTTATCAGTTTTTTATTCTTTAAATTTCATGTTTCTAATTGAATAAATCTATAAGAAAATTATACTTGCATGTGGACCCCTGGGAATTGCTATGATTTAGGTCTTAAATGGCCCCCAAAGCCATGGGTGTTGGGAAGGTGACTAGTTATGGACATAGTTATCGATGACTAATTTCAACCACATTGAAAGTCTTGCATCACAAGAAATCCTTCTATCTCAGCAAAAACATGTTTAGTAGTCCTACTTGATTATGGCACCACACCAGAATTCTGTTCCTTTTTAAAGCAAAAACCAGGAGTTTTTGACATTCAAGCACTCCAATCTCTAACTTTCACTTGGCTTTCATCCTAACTACTGCACTGAAAAAGCTTTTATCAAGGTCACTAATAGCACCTATCAGCCTAAACACAGTGGTCAATTTTCAGCCATCTTATCTGATCTATCAGTAACATTTGATGTAGTTTAATCAGCTTTCTTTTTGGAACACCTCCTTCTCTTGGCTTCCAGACAGCTAATTTCTTGTGGTCGTTTGGTCATTTCTTTTCATTTCTCTTTTATGTCTCCTTATATTTTTGACTTCTAAAATTAGATGGCTCTAAGACTCAGTTCTGAGGTACCTTCTTTTTTTGTGATCAATAATAAAATTGTTGTGTGTATTTGAGAGAAATAATGAGACATGGAAGAGGTCATAGGGGATACTGAACTTCGTTGAATTAAGAAAAATTTTAACTTACTTAGTGTGACTTTTAACATAGTTGGGATTAAATCAAGCACATTTCTACCATTTCTATCTCTCTCATCTATTGCTTGTTCTCCTTTTGAATGAATATGACTTATGCATAATCATAATGAATATGATTTATGATTCCATCTTACCTCATTTGTATGCTTTTTGCTCTGTATATTTATGTTTTTGCTTAGTTTGGTTTTCAGTTATTAGTTTCACATATAGGCTGTACCTATTTATTTTACTAAAATCTCCCCCTTTGAATGATATAAAATTCCACATACAACATAAAATTATCCTTCCTAAAGTTTCTCCTCCAATGGTCATAAATTTTACTTCTAAATGTTATAAATGCATTATAAATTGAATGAGCTGTAAATTATTTGATGACATTTTACAAATAAAGAAAACCTACTTTGTGCATTTATCTACATATGTGTGTTGTCAGAAACATATTATCACTGAGTAAGAGTATGGTTCTGTTGATATTTCTGCCTTTATTGACATGCATCATGAAATTCTTGAAATCAAAGTTCATTAGACACCTTTCTTTGCCCATGTGGGAAGAAGTATAGTGTGATGGCCACCATATGCACTTGTTAAATGGTAGTTCAATTAATTTTAGAGAAATGAATATAGAACCACACACACACACACACACACACACACACACACACTATATTTGTGTTTTTAGACTAAAGTCCTCCAGAAGGTACAGTAGGTCTGCAGTTTGCCTTAAATAAATATACCATAATTGTAATAATACAATAATTGTGAAAATAAGTGAAATGAAAATCACATATGAGAAGTCTATTTTTAAATAATGGATATGAAAGTAATTCTTCCATACTGTGTGTCAGTGTGTCTAATTTTTGGTTTGTGAAGTATTGGTCAATGTTGGTGTGTGTGTGTGTGTGTGTGTGTGTGTGTGTGTGTTAGAGGGCGTTAGCAGGGACAAGGAACAAGCCCTGATCACCAGAAGAAGGAAAGAACAAAAGTCAGGAAAATGGACTATATAAAAAGCAAATTTCTTTCACAAAGAACATAAAAAAATGCATGTGAAATGAGTTTATATTTATAAGTTGTATACAAATCAAAGCTGTCATTATTTCATGAACAGATAGATACATACATTTTTTTTCAGAACTGGGGATTGAACTCAGGCCCTTGCACTTGCCAGGGAAGGGCTTATTCCACTGAGCCATCTCCCCGGCCCCTACATACATTTTTAAAACAATTGAAATTATGGTCCTATTATTAGTGAATCTTGTTTGCGTGATTTCTAGGAAACTGGAAAATGACATTTGGAGAATTTGATTACCTCTTAGATTTCAAGCTTGTTACTTTTTATTATAATGCATTTATACACCACTACAACAGTTCTGATTTCAATCTTAAATGACTAAGACTCATGAAAAAATTTCTAAATCTTAGACTGGGCATGGTGGCATGCACCTGTAGTCCCAGCGCTTGGGAGGTTGGAAACAGGAGGATCACGAGTCAAATCTGTGAAGTAAGACTTGTAGAACCTGCACTAAATACATAAAAAAATTCTAAGTCTTTTCACTAAAAACGTTATTTTGATTTGTTTGCTATATTTTATGCAATTGTTTTCTCCATTTCACATATTTTGGCCTTTATTTTAGTCTAATCTTTGAACTTGAGTTTGTCCTCTGTAAGTAAAAAGATCCACCCAGAAAATGAGGGGAACTTAATGTTTATTCTTTTTTAAGAAACATTTTGTGACAGTGTAAAACAGTGCCAACCTAGGATTTAAGTTTTGGTTCATTAATTTTTCTTTGCTTTACATATTACAGTATAGAATAAAGAAAGACATTAGTGGTGGGAGAAAGGAGTTGAAAATGAAGTTAGTTACTTGGAGTGATTGTCTAAAAATCACTTATACTTTAGAATTCTATAGTATTTCTATGCTTATACTTTTATAATAATCATTTGATGATTTATGAAAAGATATATACATATCTTAAAATAATTTTTAGCAGACATTATCAGATGTCTTCAACTGTTTCTTACTAAATTAGCCAGATTTTAAGTTGTCCTAGTTGACAATGTAGATGTAGTATGTATGTATGTGTGTTCTAGTGCCTCTAAAAGTAGCCAAATATCTTATTTAGAGCAGTGTTCACTCTGTGAATATACTCTTTCCAAGTGCTATCTTTTGACATTTTTCATGTGTCAAACCTTAGTTTTCTTGTTTTTACATAAATACACTGCTGTGTTTTGAATATGTCTTCCAGAACTCATGCCATTATTACCATATTCACAAATGAACCCTTAAAAAGACAGCTGGGTGAAGGGTAACCACTGTTATGAATGAATAAATTGTATTAACTCAGGACTAAGTTGCTGATTAAAAGCACAAGTCTAGCTCTCACTTCCCTTCTCTGGCTTACAGATACTGGCTTCAGTTCTGCCCTATGATGGTCCAACATGAAGGCCTTTGCCAAATAGAATCCTTCTGTGTTCTTTAGTTGTTCAATTTCTATGGTGGTGGGCCAAATAAACTTTTATTGTTTGTAAATGTTCTAATCTATGGTATTTGTTATAGTAGCGGAAAATGGACTGAGACACATTGTACTTCTTATTCTACCCAATTTCTCTCTTTCTTCCTCACATATTTTCCTTATGTCCTGCCTTTTTCTTTTTCCATTTCTCCTTCTTTTTACTAGTGTCCTGGATATTTCGAGCAATGTAGTACTTACAGCAATATTAAGCTGAAAATAGAGTCCCTAAATGTCCCACTCTATGCCATATCCTCAATTACTCGCAATATCACTCATCAGAGAGGTACATTTGTTACAATCAATAAACCTACACTGGTCTAGCATTGCCCACATTCCATCATTTGTATTCCCATTTGTTTCTGGTCTATATTCAATAACACAATTTAGAAACTTATAGTGTTCTATATCAACCATGATAGTGTCAGACAGAATAATTTAAACATTTTTTCATCTATCCCTACCTTCAACCCTGATAATTACTGATCTTTTTAATATCTACACAGTTTTACCTTTCTCAGGCAATCATTATAGAATGCTGCTTTTACTTATTGGTTTAACATAATAATATGCATTTAAGATTTTTTGATGTCTTTTCATTTCTTAATACCTCGTTTCTTATTATTGACAAATAATGTCTCACTATTTGGTTGTACCACTGTTTATCTATTCAGTAATAAAAGTTGCCTTTGTTGCTTCCAAGTTCTGACAGGTACATCTGCAGTTGGTGTAAAATTGAGAGGGATTTCTTTTTTAAACTCACTGGCTTCTACACTGAGGTGTGTGTTTGGGGGTTTTCTATTAAGAATGTGTTACATTCTACAAGATGCTTCTTCAGTGTGCTCCAGAGTGGTCATTTGTGTTCCCACAAACCATATTTCTGTTTCTTGTTGCTTTACATCCTCCCTGGCCTCTGATGTCTACAGTACTTTGTATTTTGGCCATTCTAATGGGTCTGCAACAGGATCTGACTTTTTTATTTGCAATTCTCTAATGGCATATGATGTTTATTGTATTTTCAGCTTCAGTTATTTGCCATTTGTATATATTTTTTGATTTTTTGTGATGATCTTTTCAGGTCCTTATTTTTTTGTGATGTTATCTTATTGTTGAGATTCCAGTGTTCATTACATATTTGCAATAAATATTTATTCAAATGTGTCTACTGGAAACACTTCCTCTCAGTTGTGGCTTGTCCTCTCATTCCTTTACCAGTGTTTTTGCAGAACTTTTAATGTTAATGAAGATCAACTTATCAATCATTTCTTTCAAGGACTGTTCATTTGATATTTTTATAAGAAATTAACATCAAATTTAGAGTCATAGTTATTTTCTGTGAGTTTTACAGTTTTTTTCCTTCAATATTTAGGTCTTCTAGTTTTATATTAAAATATTTAAAAGAACGTATTTGTTCAACTTAGGAATTTTTGAGAACACACGTCAGTGACCTCATACAAGAATTCTCAAACGAATAGTCTTAAAAATGTTGTTGTGGTATAATTTATTCTTTTACTATGTTACATTCTTTTGAGGAGTAGCAAATTTCTAGGTCTGGATATGAAATGGGATGACTAATTAATCACTAGATAAAATACATGTGGCTTATAAGAGCTTCACCTGAATTTGAAAGAAAGATTGGCTTAAATGAGGAGGATGGGAGAATATATATCTTGTGAAAACTACCCTACAGGTGATTTTCTATATTATTAGAATGTCACACTAACTAGATAATATATAGAGCATTACTTGAAACATCAGAACAGAATATTCCATAATTATTAAAATGTTAATGCACCTGTAAAAAAGAACATTTCTCTATGAATATGTACTTAATAATATAGGCTCAAAAGAATAAAGAAAATAATTTTAAAAATTGAAAAGAAATACATACAATCATAAAAGTGTTGAGAAGAGTTCTTTGACACCAATTAATTTAGAAGTAGAATAAGTCAAAAACAAAACTAGTAAAGATATGGAAAACTTCATTTACATTTTTGGCTTAATTTGCATAAATAGACTGATATGCTCACTTACTGTAGAATACATATTTTGCAAATAGTCACTGAACACATTGTTTGAGTACAGGGCATATAGTTAAAATAAAATTGTTTTCAACAGACTTATATCACAGAGAATAGGGTCAATGTTATTGAGAAGTTCTTAAAAATTAGTTATAAAAAGTAAAGTTAAAATATCCAAACTAAATTAAATATCAAATATAGAAATAAATTAATGAATTTTGAAATTCTCCTTTTCCAAAGACTAAAATAAAATAAAACCGAAATTACAAAATTAAATTGGATAATGATGTAAAGAGAACATGTAAGGTCTTATAGGATACTGCTATAGTCAGCATTTATAATAGAAAAGATTAAATATATGACACATAATTTAAGGACTATTTTACAATATTCATCCAAAGAGTCAAATGTAAAAGAGTGTGAGAGATCTGTCACACATTAGAGACCCAAAGAATCCAGCTGAGGGCTGGATTCTCAAGGCAATGTCTTCCACAAGTCCAATCAAAGACCTAGACCCCATGACAATGCTCTATGAATTCACAGATCTGCACTGGGGATATGCAAAGGTCAGTTGTGGAAGCTAGAAAGTCTGTGCTAGCTGGATGAAGAATCTGTACCAGAAGGTTGAGGGCTTTCCACTGGAGCCAGGAAACAATATTCAAGGTAAGGACCAAAGCTCTTCTGAAAAGAACAGCAGCCATCAGTGAGTGCAAGGTTCTAAGTTCCTCTGACAGTGACAACAGCTAAGTTCATATCAGCCAAGTTCATAAGAACCTTATTGAGGAGAATCAACAGCACACCCTTCTTATCCAGTTCGCCTTTTTGTGCTTTTGGCAATAGGCCTCAGGTGGGCCTTCCACAACCAGCTCCATGCTGATTCAGTTCAGCTAAGTTGATCATTAATTGATCCATCGAAGACACTGAAGAGTGATAAGTAGAGGAAATTATATACAGTACATGTACATATGTACATACTATGTTTTTTAAATATTTTATGCATATTGAATAGTGAAAATGTCAGTGAGCTATATATTCATATGAAGAAGTGAGAAAATGCACAACCAATCATTTTTTACAAATGTAGAAGCAAATAAACAATATAAGGACAAAAAATAATATTGAAAATTGTGAAGATCTTAAATGTCCTCCTTACAAAAATGACAGGAATATTAGGTGATGAATGTTAATTAGCTGCTTTAATAATTGTATAATATGCAGATATTGGTACATGCATCAAAACCTTATGAATAATTATTATTTATTTAAAAAAGACCAATGAACCATGAAATAAAAAGTCTACAGAACCATAGCTAGCAAATGAAAATTCTACTAAAGTTGTTAGCTCTGTGGCAAAGGTAAACTCTTTGATGTTGTTCATGCCCCACTCAGACCTCCATACGTGGGTATTTTCACTCATTCCTCAGATTGAATGTTGGTCCTTAATGACTCAAAACTGCACTCTTATGTGAGAAATCATCCCTAGATGCTCCAGAAGCTCCATAAATTAGAAGCTGTGTCTTTATTGGTTAAAATAGCTTGTGACAGATTATAGCCATGAGTCAAAGCAGAATTCACAGTATGGATCAAATGGTACTTCAACGTTCTCCCTTAGATCAGTGAACTTCTCTAGTTTCTAGTTAAAGCTGCATCCTTGTCTAGCTTTCATTTCTGCCCATTCCTATTCTAGTTACCTCCTTTTTAGCCTCAGTAAAATAAATTGTTAAGAACCTACTGATGAGACAAGGAATATATGACAAAGATTACTAAAAATGGCTTAGGAATGGGACACAAATGATGGGGTTCTAGAAGTGACTGTCTGACCATCTGGATGGACAAAGAAAGCTCTATCACTGTTGTAGATGCAGTAATAATTGTCTATGGTTGCTCTGTTATGGCTTAGATCTAGGCTCAAAGGTCTCAGGGCTTCAGAGGTGGGGCCTTTGGAGGGTGATTGGATTATGAGGTGCCATTCTCTGTTGATGAGTCTGTAGCTGAATGCACTGTTAGGAGGTGTGGTCTGATTGGAAGGGTGCATAGCTCTAGGAACACATTTGGAGGGTAGATCTTCCTGGCTGCCTCTTCATTCTCTCTCTGTTTCCTGACTGGCCTACGATGATCAGCTGTACTCTGTCCTGGCTTTTCACCATGTCATTTCTGCCAGTTTACCAGGGACTGAATCTCGCACAGCCGTGAGTCATATTAAATCTCTCTTCCTTTAAATTATAGGTGTAAGATATTGCATCTCAGCTATGGGAAAGCTGAATAATGCTCAGTAACAGTACAATTTAGAAGCCTGATGCCTGTGATAAAGTAATCTGAGTAACAAGCAGAGGACAAGCCAGTGTAATGTCTTCGACTTTCCAGAGCTATGGGAAAAATATTTACTGTAGGATTGTAGAATTAAGTGACCACTGGAAAGTATTGGTAAAAAAAAAGAAAGAAAGAAAATGAGAGACCAAGACTTAATAATAAGCATTTCAGAGTCAAGTGACATTTTTGGCAGTTTAAGATGTATTTACCTCTTGCAATGAGGAGGCAGACAGAACTAAAGATTAATTATGGATGTTTATCATAAAAGTGGCATAAAATCACAGAAGACTGATTTATCAATGTAAATAAGAAATCAAGAATTTTTAAAATTTCATGTTAATTATGCAGACTAATAGGCTTTGTTGTGACATTTTCACACATACACAGAACTCACTTTGACCAGTGTCACCCTTCCTTATCCATCCCTCCTTCTTTTCTTTCCCCATGCTCTTCTATTACAGTGTCTTTCCTACTTTCATAAAACATTTTTCTACATAAATCAAATTTTTAATTTCAGTTTATGCTGAAATTATAGTAATGAAATTAATCTTCATTGCATGAGGCTGTAACTGATATAAAATCCATCCATATCTAATGTATATCCCTGGATAAGCTTGAATACTCATATACAACACCTACATCAATGAAGCAATTACCACAATCAGATAGTGAATATAACTCACAGTCCAACTGTCCTTGTGACCTTTGGGAGTCCCTATCTATCTCTTCCCTTTCCAGGATAAAAAATACTGTCTTTGAATATAAAATTATCATATTAGCATATGGTATAATGGTATTTTATAATAAAATATGACATAATAATTATTTACTTACCAATAGGATAAATTAATCATTAAACTTAAGAGTAGATATGACCTTTCTATGTTTCAAGCTGAAATGAGACCCCTACAATAGGCAGTAGGATTAGCAGCAAGAATCAAATAGAATGATTATTTATTGGATTGTATAATACTTGTAGTCATAGATTATCAGGAGTATCATAGGAGACTCAGAGTGACTTCTGTACAAAATATTGTAAAGCTTCAGGATTCCATTGGCCATTACTGGGTACTCAAGCCGAAGTCTTATTTTCCCTAGGACTGTCTTTGACTTTAGCATTCTATACATTGCTGTGATCATAATTAGGTATGCATCTTCAGCTCATTATTATGGACAGTTATTACTGTTGAGAAACATCTGTTAGGATTTCTTTCTCATGCACTCACTTGCTGTGTTTTAGGGCTGCTAATGAGGATGAAATCAGTCAATTTCTGTGCAAGGTTTTCTGTCCTCTGAAGTTCCTGTGCTCCTCTTGAATCAGCTCCCACATGGTTAATTCCCAGTAGGTTTTCCTTTTCCACACTGCAAGACTGCGGGGACATATGCCAGAGGAAAACTCAAGAATTGAAGATAGTGAATAACCATTTCACATTCACATGGAATAGACACAGAAACAGAAGTGAAGGAGAGTCTCATTTAACTTTTCATTATCTCATGGAAAAGACAATCAAAACATCCTTTTTTCTGGCTGTGAAATCCTTTTGAGTACCTTGAAGCAATAGCAGCTTTTTAAAATAAGAAGTTATTTTCAAGAGTGTCATATCTCTGTGTGAATAGGTGACATGGGGTTTGTTGTTTTCAGTGTCTTCCAGCGCTCACACTGTTAGACCTTAATCATTGCATTTACCGTGCCTTGTCATAGTGTTACAATATTTTTCCATCTGTGCCCCTAGGTGTGTAATTAAAATTGTTATTGCAACACAAGAAAGAAAGCAGAAGTCACAAAAGTCCCCCACATTTTATTTTATTTTGTTTTACTTAGCTGCAAGTTTCTGACATGAATTTTCATGTTTCAGTTGCTGTTAGATTTTAATTCTTAATCTTTCTTCTACACTATTAGAAGGAAAGACAAGACACAAATAAAGTCGGGTTTTTTATTTTGGTTGTTTTGTAAAAACGATTTTATATCTCCCACAAATCTAAGCTGTATTTAAAAATATCTCAACTAGCTTGAGTGGCTTCACCCAAAAGACATGCCTACATAGAACTTCAGAATGTGGCCTTATTTTGCAGTAGAAACCTTTGTAGATACAAGGTAGCAATTTGAAGATAAGAGCAACTCAAATTAGTGTGGAACCTAAAGCCAAAAGTGACTGTCTTTATTCAAGAAAGAGAAGAACACAGTTACACCGGAAAGGTGACCATGTTGGAGATGGAGGTAGATATTAATTCTACTGCCAAAAATATAATCAGGAACTACCTGAAACTGGAAGAACAAGGAAATTTCTTATTTTAAACATTTAGAGGAACTGTTAGTCCTGTCAATAACATGCTTTTGGATTTTTGGTCCAGCAGGATAACAGGATGGATTTCTCTGTTTTGGTTTTTTGCTACCCAATTTATGGTCGTTATTATTATTTTTTTTTTCAGACCTATGAAACTAACGAAGATCTTGATGTTGGAAAATGGTGAGGTACTGTAGGAAATATCTAAACATGAAGAAATGATGCAGGATTGGAATACATACAGTACATAATGGAATGGTTTTGAGGCACATAATCAGAAAAGTATAGATTGGAGTAAGTTTCGGTAGAAAGATGGAAATTAAAGGATATTTTGATATGGCTTAGAAGAGCGAGGCACAAACTTCCCCTAACTTAGAGAATGTGAATATTTGAATGAAGATAATGATAATGAAATTTAAAGGCTCGTATTCATCTCTGGTGAGCTCTCGGAAAAAACAATGAATACATAATAAGAAAATACTTTTTTGCTGTCTAGTGGGAGAAAATTTGGCTAGTCCATTTTGTACAGTTCTGTGTAAGGTAAAATGGGCAAGTGGTGATTCTGGATATTTAGTTGAAATATATACATATTTATTTGTATCTGTATACATTTTAGAAGACATGTGAAGAAAACATGCAGGAAAACTATCTCCGGGTTAGAACACCTAAAAATTATAGGCAAATTAATTATATTTTAAAATTGCTTTTGCAAGCCAGGCTACATCCAGAGTAGCAAGCAAGCTGTAGGCTGGGGCTCTCTTGAGGTGTTGGGCAGTTCATAGAGCCAGAATTGGAAAGAATATGTGGGCACAGGGGAGAAGTCTGAGGGTACTGGAAAGCTGAAACGCGAACAGCCCTCATTGACAGTAGGTTTACTGAGTAAATGAGGATAAAGCAGTGCTATTTTTACCATGGAAAGTGGGAAGGTGTTTGTTTCATTACAGAAGTAAGAGAACTATAAAAGAGTACAAAGGGAAAGAGAAACAGATAGAACACAGAACACATATATGTATTTTAAAGCAAGATAAAGTTCCTAGAAATTAAAAATGAGGAATATGCATTAAATTAATGAAACTGTTGAACATAGGCAGGCCAAGCACTAAGTCTTAATGAGCTTGATGAAAGACCTAAGGAGGTCACACAGACAGGAGGAAAGTAAGTATACGTTAGGGAGGAATGTAAAAAGTTACATGATCCGGTGGGAAAGTGAAAACTTGCAATTAACTAACATCTAGAAAGAGAGAATTAAAAAAGGAGGGTTCAAGTTGAAAGAGATAATGACTTAGACTTTATAGAAAAACAGATAAAAGGTATAAATTTTCATAAAAGTACAATGAAAATGTGAGATAAAAATTAAACAGAAATTTATAACTAAGTAGATCAAGGATTATTTTATCCACAAAATCATGGAGAAGACTCTCAAAAAAGTCTAAGAAAAGAAACTGAATCCTTTAAAATTAATAAGAATATTCTTATATATTAATAAATAGTAAATAAATAAATCAACAGCAGTTATTTCTATCTTGAGTTAAATATATGGAACCATGATCTCAGTCTAAACTGCAGATACATCAAGAGGTGGTAATCAGAGTTCAATTGTTCCATGTTTCTTCAACATTCATTAACTTTAAATTGTGTAGAGAGTTTTTTTTTTTAAATGTACAAAGTGTGACATCTAATTTAATGATGAAAAAGAGATAATAGTTTTTGGAACTTAGCTGTGTTCAAAATACTGTTCTAAATGCTTTACATATTTAAATTCATTCAATTGTCACAGTAGCTTTAGGAGTCCTGTGCTACTGTCACCCTCATTATCAAATAAAGTAATGGAATCACAGAAAGACCAGGTAAGTTTCTGAAAAATCATAGGACTGGTGCATATCAGTGCTGGGATTTATACTCATGTGGTCTGATACAATACTACATGGTCTTAGCCATCAACCACTATTACATCTTTATAATAAAGAGACAGAGTAAAAATGAATCCAAACAAAACATATTCATCAGTCACAGATTCATTCAACAAATTATGTATTGAGCTTAAGCGACTGTTTTCTAGGTGCTGAGGAGACCCCAACAAATTGCAACAACAAAAGGAAACAGCAAAGAAAACTATGATTCCAGGAGATTTGTATTTAAATGCAATAATATATAAGAAAATGAACACGCAATTTAAAGGACAAAACTAAGAGAAAGGATAGAATTATAATAAGCTGTATACTTCCTAAAAGAGGCACAGACCATTGTAAGGAATCAGAAAGTTTGAAAGCAGGCAAAAATCCACACGAGGTAGATGAGAACTAAAATACAGTACTTCTGCATCATTATCAGATCATCTACTGATTTGGGGCACAATGACATTAACAGAGATAAAGAGGTCTGCTCTATTTTGATAAAGATTCAATTTCTCAGGGTGGTAGCCCAACCTTACTGTTCTATGTACCTCCTAATATAGCTTAAAAGCGTATTGAGTAAAATTGAAGAAAATAAAAGGAGAAACTGAAAAAAATTGATTTTATCACACCTCTCTGACTTATTGATGGATAAAGCATACCAAAAATCAATAAGAATATAAAAGATTTGAACAAGGCAATTAACAAGCTTAGTCAAATAGGACATCTAAAGAATGTCACAACTCAATGGCTTCCAAGCCTTTATGGAACATAAAAGTGGCAAGCCCTGAGCTGGATAAAAACTACATACCAGATTTGGATTTTATGGGCACTCTAAAGTTAGCACATATGGTAAAAATTATTATTTTTTCAAATATCCTTAAAAATCTATTTTAAAAAGTACTATATTAGAGAGCCACATTGCACACAAGTGCTCCATGTTTTTCTCAGACAATGACTCCTATCCCTCCCCCAGTTCAGTGTTTGGGCAGCTATTTTTTTGACATGAGAATTATGCCACATGAAGCAGCAATTAAGAGTCATCCCAGAGGGGTCAGGGAGATGGCTCAGTGGAATAAGCGCTTCCCTAGAAAGCGCAAGGGCCTGAGTTCAATCCTCGGTTCTGAAAAAAAAAAAAAAGTCGTCCTAGAGCTGGGAAGAGAGCTTGGCCATGTAAGCTCTTACCTGGCAAGCACAAGGTTTTCAGTGGGAACCCTGGGTGATCTGCACAACCCTGAACTGGGCCTATGGGTGCACACCTATAATCCTAGCACTGGGGAGGCTGAGACAGGAGGATCACTACAAGTATGAACACATAGCAAGACCCTGAATCAAATAAGTAAATACATAAGTAAAATTTTATAAGAGTCATCCCATGTGAAAAATGTGTACTTTAATATATTAGAATCACACATAATGTGGTAAAATATACTATGGAAACCACCTGGCTTTCAAAAAAGCTTATGGAAATAGCAGAATCATGATCTACAGCCTCATATTCAGAATTATACTTCCATGAAGGAAATACTGAGGTAGCCATCCCTTCCTTTTCTTCCTCTTCTTCTCTTGACAACTGCATGTTTCCTATGTTGAATGTAATAAGATGCATATATATTAATAACCTCAAACTCATTTATCTCCTGTGGACAAAGTTAAATCCAGCTGCTTCCTCAGAGATCTAAGTTTCCATCATTAAGATCAAACCATACCTCTAAATCTGAGGGACTTTTGCTAAATGAAACATCATCTTTAATTCTAAATTTGGACATGAAGCTCCAAAATTCTAGTCTTCCCCAATGGAGAAGCTCTGATCGATTTCTTTCTTTTTTTTTTTTCTTTTTCTTTATTTATTTGTGTGTGTGTGTGTGTGTGTGTGTGTGTGGCCAGCTCATCCCACCAGGGGGC
>NDGM011257516.1:0-19198 GCA_002564305.1 Octomys mimax
GCCCCCTGGTGGGCTGAGCTGGCCACACACACACACACACACACACACACACACACATAAAATCTTGTTTCACTTTATTGTCTGTCTGTCTCTCCTCTCTTTTCTTTTCCTCTTTCTCCCTCTCTCTCTCTCTCTCCCTTCCTCCCCTCCTCTCCTCTCCCCCTCTCTCTTATCTTTTTATGTATTTAGTACAGAGTCTATAGCATCTTACTACACAGATCAGACTTGTAGTGTTCCTCCTGTTTTCAGCCTCCAAAGTACTGGGGTTACAGGCATGCAGCACCATGCTCAGTCTGAATTGCCCTCTCAGCATGCCCCTGGGCTCAGGGCCATCCCAGCATACTGGGGCTGGCATCAAGCCCCAGTCCCTGGACTTGGCTCAAGCAGGCGTTTTAGTCCATTGAGCTATATGGCTGGCCCTCTTTGATCATTTTTAGTAGGGTCTTGATACGCAGTTTAGCAGTTCAGGTTGGCATTGAGCTCATTTTGTAGTGCAGGCTGGTCTGAATTTACAAAGATCCTCTTGCCTCAGCCTCTTAAGTGTTGGGATTACAGGCCTGCACCACCACGCCTGGCTTCAATTATGTTTTCTATGGTGTTTTATTTGTTGTTTTTGAAATTTGTATGAAGCCCTGGGTGCAATCTCCAATTCAATTACTACCCTGGTCAATATTTATGTTATAAAATATTTATATCTTCTACTTTGTTAAAATTTCTGGTTACATTATCTCTTGTTTTAATTTATTTTGTGCAGGGTCTCATTACACAGCTTGAACCTGTAGTGATCCTCTCATTTTCAGCCTCTGCAGCACTGGAGTTACAGGTATGTGCCACCACAACACCTGGATTCTGCCACAGGCTCAGCACGCCCAGAGGGTCGGGGGACAAAGTGGTATGTAGGACCAGGTATTGAACCTTGATCCCTGGTCTTGCCTAAGCACACACTTAGTCTGCTGATCTATCTCACAGGTCCTTCCTCATTATCTCTTTAAATCTTAGATCCTCATCTATTGAGATTTATTTTCTAAAGTTAATGAACAGTAAAAAACTGAAACTTGGTTACATAACTTGTTAGAAGTTAAAATAATCAACTTCCCTGTATAACATTTTGTACTGTCTTTGAGGGGCTTTGCAAACAGTTATTTCTTTTATAATTCAGCAAGCAAACTGATCTGTGCCAATATGGCAAACAAATTTTAGTACTCTAAAACTCTCATTGAGGTAAGGTCCCATAGGCAAGATAGTTCCTTATTTTAGCCCTCCTGTAAATAACTACTCAAATATTTCTGTCAGGATTTTTCTGAACAGAAAATGATTTACTTCTGGATTGAGCATTTAACTGAACTGAAGTATTATCTGGAAATCCAAAAATCTAAATTAACATTGCTGAGTCCTAAACTTCTCTCAACAGCACATAGAAGTTTCTATCTGATGGAGAGCTATTTGATTTGTGCCATTGGACGTGATCCCCTAACAGAGAGCTGGAATCTCACCATCTACCCACTCACAGAGTAGGTTTGTGCTTCCTCGAACTGGTAAATCATGTTGTGACAAGTCTCTCCAATGTACATGTAGATTTGTTGGGCAGACCAGAAAGTAATGAGAACTACATAGAAGGCTCCAGCTTGAGCAGCCGGAGTGCGGACGTTGATAAAAGATTCCGGCTGACCTGCTCACAAAGAAAGCTGCAGCCTTTATGGATCTGCTGGGTGGAAAAAGAAGTCTGACTGATGATTATCTTTCTTCTGCTTAAATAACTGGAGAGGAAATCTTATGGCTTAGGCTTACGTCAGATCCCAGCAAGTTGCTCCCACTTGGAATCACCTGAAGGTGGGCTGGGAAGCTTTACTTTCCCTGGAACCTTAGGTTTAGGTCAGTGAATGAAGGCTTATAGGCATAGCTCTTGAGGGCCTGAAAGTGGACATTGAAAGCTTGGCAACTTGATATCTTTCCAATTTTTTTTTTTTTTTTTTTNGAAGCAAGGATTCAACTCAGACCTTTGCGCTTATTAGGGAAGTGCTTATTCTATTGAACCATCTCCCTGGCCCCCTCCAAATCTTGAAATTTATTTTTATCTTGGTGTTTTTAGTTTTAAAGGTGAATGAGGTAAGCTAGATAAATTTCCGGTTATTTAACTTTGTGATATACATACTTCTTTAGTTATTTACATTTCTTCATACAAAGCTAAGTGGTGTACTGATTTTTAAGTTAAGAAGAAAACAAATTAAAGCAAAGAGGTGAAATTTGATGTTGCTTTTGGTTACTCAGTAACATCTACAGGCTCATGATCAGGCTACTTGATACCACTCTCTTCTTGGTTTAGCTTATTCTCAATCTTAAGGGAATTAGGGTGCCGACTAACCTGGCTCTGAGATTTCTGGCCCATGTTAAACTATGAAAATGGGCCAAGGCTAATCTTGAGTTTTTAAAATGCCCAGAAATCTTGTTTGCAGAATCAAGACATGGAGTGTAGGTATGGATAACCTTGGGTAAATTTAGTCATATTAAACTAGTTTCCTTTCCTTGTTTCTACCCATCTTTATTTCTTTTTCCTTAATTCTCTTAGACGTTGCTATTACAGACAAAAAGAACTAAACATCTGACTTATACACTGGTTGTTTCTTTTCCTCATCATTCTTATGTAATCAAAGAAATTTTTGACTTCACATCTAAATTACCAGTCAATAACAATGAGGCAAATTAGGAACAAAAAGGAACAAAAGGTAAACTTACAACACAAGACCCAAATAACATACTTTTTTTAATCACCCAGAATTTAAGAAAAAATTATCTCAAATGTTTAATGTTGCTCAACACTGTAAGAATCAGTTCATTTTTCATGATAATTATGATTTTAAAATATATATTTTCTGGCCTCTGTAGCATCCACCAATATATTTCTCTCAAGTGCAGAAGTCCATCCAGATGATTATGATACATAAATTCTGATGTTTCATATTGCTTAGAAAGTTTGTTCTGCACGTGAATGTTTAAAGTTATCTTCCAGGACAGGGGACCTTATCTTTAGAAAACCTTTACCAAACTCAGTATATTCAGTTCACAATAAATTTAAAGATATATGTCATTAAAGTAAAATAATCTTTGAGGATATGACTTTTATCTACATGAGTAGATAAATAACTTCAATATTGTCAACATTATCCATTAATAACACCTTTTTTGGAAAATCTACTGTGGAAATGTTGTTTATTATTTAGTTATTCAAAAATATTTTGGTGAAATATGTGACATACAAGACACTATTAAAAGACCTGGTTTTAGAAAATAAAAAAAACTTTAAAGTTCTGCATTGAAATTTGAATATATATATATATATATATATATATATATATATATATTGTGAGGGAAAGGAACTCAGGAACTTGTTTTGCCAGACAGATCAGACAGATGCTTAGTCCACTGAGCTATCTCCCTGGTTGTCTCTTCATTTTTGAAACATTTAATTTTTTTTTAATTTAGAAAGCAATACAAAAGCTCTTTTGTGTCATTTGTTTACCTCATCATTTCTTCAAAAAAGATTTTAAAATGGTTAATTAATATACTGCAAGAATAATGTTCAGCCTATCTTAAATGTTACATTCACAGTTATTTACCTAAAACACTCTCTGTGTCTCCTTAGTGGTGTTCCTTCTATTATTTTTACATTTATTTTTGCATCATTAATTATTTTTTATTGTTACAGTTTAGATAAATATAATGATCACATTCATCATATGGGTTGCATACCTGTGCATGATATAAAACTTCAACGCCTGATTCAAAGTAATGTTTCACATATCAATACTTGATGGAAAATTCCTGTTCCAAGATGTTTGATATTCAGACAGATAGTGAGATTAAGCTCAACTGCCTATGTTGTAGGGTAAAAATATCATTAAACTTCTCTTCTGAAGGATTAACAACTTAAGTTTGCAGATGAAAAATTGAGAAAAAGAAAGTCTGCAAGGACAGCCAACATTTTGGCACTAGTCATTCAAGGTCAGTGAGAACTCAGGACATAGGAGAACCTATAATGTAACATCCAGTAACTTAGTGGTGTTCAAATTTACTGATCAAGGAGATTATAGGACAACATAGGAAAGTGATCCATGATGTAGAGTGCTCCTAAGGAGAGTCATATGGAGAGAAAACATTTTCTCAGGCTTTCACAGAGAGCAAATTCTTTAAGCAATGGCCATGACTCATCCCCATGGCTGACACTGACAAAGGATCTACAAACTGGGGTACAGGGTTTCAGGGGAAATCCTGAGGTGACTTAACTGACCTTATCAGATACAAAAGTTACATTTCTTGTTATATAGGTCTTGCTTTATCTTAGTCTTAACTATCCAGCAGAAAAGCATGAAAACGAAGTATAAACAGTAAAGCCATATTAATATGCTGAACTGTAAAGGGCTGAAGTCAACAACTCCTGACATTCAGTCCTATGGATAACCCACTACTATTGTGGACTACTGGACTTCATTGGATCATTTTGCTGAATCCACACACCCACAATATTCAAATGGCAGAGGAATAACCATCTCTCACAAAACTAAACAAAAAAAAGGAGATACAAAGGAAGGACCATTTAGTATCTGTACATGCAAAGTAGTTAAGATAGATATACAGATACTTTCTCTCAATTCAATGAAAAGAATGATTTGTACTAATACTGTTTTGACAGGATATCATGTCTGCATCTTGTACTATGAATTACCATTATGAAGATAACAATATGCAATGTATTAATTATTTTAACTGTTCTACTAACCTGTTTTGAAACTGTCTCATTGCTCTTTGTTTCTCAATAAAATTAATTAAAAGGCCATTAAATATTTCTATGAAACAGTAAAAAGAAATAAAAGCATATTGGATTACACATTAAAAAGCAAAATAATGTTTTAGAAAATGGTTATAATTTCCTATCTCTATCAAAGTCTGATTCATCTTGAATAGAAATCAATATTCAATATCAAAATCACATAGAATTGCATGTAAAAATTATACTAAAATTTAAATGGAAAATTCTGATTCATTCTTCTTGCTTTCTATTATAGCAATTTTTATATCTGAATATTATAGATACACATACACATAAAAACACCTCTTGTTTTCTAAGTGAAATAGCATCTAGGTCCCTCAGGTTTATCAGGTTCTTAGATAGCTGAGTCTCATATCAAATTGTGCAGTATTGGCATATAACCTATGCACTTCCTCTAATATACTTAAAATCATCTCCATTGTGCATGTCTAGATCAACCCAATACTGTTGTCAAAATTTCTCAAATTGTTTTGTTGAATCTGCAGTGCATATCCCATAGTTACTAAAGGCAGATTCTATCTCTTTATAATGAAGTATCATTTTTCATAACACCAAAATTCTCAAATTTTGCTCACTATTCTGTGGTAACCACATTTGCTGAAAAGGATGTGTTAATCATGCATTTTATTTATCCTTGTAAAATGCCAAGAATTATGAGAGCAAGAGTGGATGCAGGAGAAAACCTATAAGGAATTCGGTGAAGAGTAAACAGTGCAGTCCATTGCACAGCATTCTACAACCTCAGTTTCTCCATTTTTTTTTCTACCCTTTTAGGGAACAATTGTCTGTTGTTATTCAGTATCTAAGGAACTGAATAACATTGAACCTATGTACTTCCTCCAATACACAAAATCATTGGTCTTAAATCATAATTATAAGAGGCTAAGCCTCTGATACTTTAAAAGAATAATAACAAACCTTCAAAGGTTTTTTAAAATTCATTTTGTTTCTGATGTGACACTGGAGAGACATACAAAAAACCCCCAATATCTCCAACTCACTGATTCATTCTTTTATTTGACCTAAAGTAAGCTTTGCAAATTATAGTATGAAAGTATTTGCCCAGAAGTGTTGGTGTCTGCCAACTTTTCTTTTGATCATATTCCTTAAATTGAGCGTGCTCAGAATTTCAGAACTTTCACATTTGCTTCCCTTTGTGAATATTTATAGGACCCCCATAAAACACTCCTGCTTCATTTAGGACAGAGGTCTTTGTAACTTAAATTAATTTCTTTCTTTACTTACTATAAGTAATAAGCCTTTCTTTACTTCTTTTCCTCCAACTTGTGCTTATGGACTTTGAACTTGGCTTTAAACTTACAAAATATGAACTGGAACTCCTTTTGTCAAATATTTAGGTTATCTTCTTGCTGCCTCTTTGCCATAGGTCAGTGGTGACAAATCTATGGCACGCGTGCCACAGCCAGCTCTTTTTCAATATTGAAAGTTCTGAAAGATTCACCCTGGACAGTGTCGTAGACTATTTCTTCTTATTTCTTTGTCTCCCTAGAAATAGTCTTTTTTCTTCTGTTAAATTTTTTCTTATTAATCCAAGTTGTACTCTGCGCCTGAAAGAAACTCTGAGAGTAGATTCTAGCTACAAGTCTATTCATCTCTGTACTGACAACCTTCGGGCTATTCTGGAATTGAAATTATTCAAAGTGCTTTTTGTTCTTCGTTTTTTTTCTTGCTATTAGTCTGTCAAGACTTGAAATGTTGAGAAATGAAGCAGGCAAAAGATTCTCTCCACTTTTGCAAGTTCTAAAACACATTTCTCTCTCTCTCTCTCTCTCTCTCTCTCTCTCTCTCTTTGTTTATTTTTTCCAACTTAGTGGAATGAGTTTCCATCTCAAGGCCAAACGTCCGACGACTCCGCAAGGAGCGCGGGAGGCACTGAGCGGGGGAAGAGCGTTGTTCACAGCTAGTGACGAAGGAGCGATGGGCCTCTTCTTACCTCCCATCTCCGTATCTCCGTGTCAGGTCTGCAAGGGGTTTAGAATAAGGAAAACAGGACAGCGAAACAGTAAGGTGACGATATAAGAAATCGCCACCCTGTTTCATCCCCGAGTCATTTTCAGCTTTTCCTTTGTCTTGAAATGACAGAGGACCCTCAAATCCTTGGGTCAAAATCTACATATGGCTTCCAGAAAGATACTTAATTTTCTAGTGAAAGTGTCACTTTTCTGCCCATTCATCTGAGCTGAAGGGAGAATCAGCCTATATTTAAAGCAAAAATAAGTTGTAATTGTTAAGGAACTGTTTCACCCTCTCAGCTGTTTATAAGAAAGAAACAGTTAATGCATTAATTTGTCTCTTTTTTCAATTGTTTGTACATTTTCTCTTCTTCATTTCTTATATATTTCTTTCTTCCAATTTTACACATATGCATCTGGTAATATGAATAACTGGTTAGAAGAGAACACCACATTTTATAACAAATACTGTGAAATTCATATTAGTTTGCTATGTGAAAATCTGTATCATTTCTATTTTAATTCTAATTTGTACTCTCTTTAAAAAAACCTCAACAGGTATACGACTCTTAGGGAAAAAAAAGGATTAAAGAAATATTTCCCATCTTTGGCTTAAATATACATGTGTGGTTGCTCACTAGTTGTTTATAATAACATAACTTTTTTCATTTTAATGAGAAAAAGGATAAAATAGCAATGAAACAGCTTCAAAACGGGTTAGTGGGACAGTTACAATAATTAATGCATTGCATATTGTTGTCTTCATATTAGTTATTCAGGGGACTAGATGCAGACAAGATATCTTCTCTAACTGATATTACTACAAACTTTTATTCTCAATGAACTAAGAAGAAGTAGCTACATATTTATCCTGACTGTCTCGTGTATACATATATATTTTTTACAACAAAATGGTCCTTTGTGTATATCCCCCTTTTTTATTTTGTTTTGTCAGAGAATGGGTATTCCATTGCAGTTAGAGAAGCTGAATTTGGAGAAGTTTTTTAATTGTTTGATTTCTACATTTCTGTGTAAAAAATGTATAATTGTTTTCTGACATTCTATAGAGATTTAAATTTTAGAATATCGATGCTTGTGTGAAAATAGCAGCTCCATTTTATGTCTAAAGTATATGATATTCAGATAGATAGTGAAGTTAAGCTTATATTCACATAACTTGATGAAAATGTGCTTTATGATAAGACAAACTTTGTTTTCACTAATGTATGCAGAGCTAGCAAAATATGCGTCATTTGAGTGTTAATGATTTAAGGCTTAAAACTATTGTTACCTACCTGGACACTAATTTCTCCACGGAAAATATAAATATATTTTGTTGTTGTTCATTATCAGTGCTTTAAATGCATCAGACTATTTTAATACATTTGAAACATGTTCAGGGAAAATCATTTATTTCTACTTATTTCTACGTTGTTTAATATGAAAGATAAAACATGAAAGGTCAAATGAGACTATTAACTTGTAATACACATTCTATCTCCAGGACTATAATTAAACTAAAATATGGACCACAGAATCTTTCATTTACTCTATCATATATTTTTAACCTAAAATCTTAGGTCTTTCATGTAGTCAATATTGAAATTTCATCTTCAGGTAATTAATTTTATAACTATTCACATCTTATGAAATACTAAGACTACAGCCAAGTAATTTGATAATAAATAAAATGAAAAATGTGATGCCAACAATTTAGAGCTTTCTTTTTATGAGACTTTTTGAAAAATGAGTTAGAAGCCCAGCTGTGTTTGCTAAAAAGGCATTTATTTTAATTTAAATTTAATCTATTTTTATTTTAATGACAGTGCCACTGGCTATTTTATGAACAGTTGCTAAGATTCAAATTATAATGTAACTTTCTAATTAAAAAGTTTAATTTCTTTTTAACTATAATAAAAATAATTACATTAGGTGAGGTGTTCAAACAATTAACAGTTTCCCACATATACACTGCTGAATACTTATTTTGAGAAAATTTTGATTAAGAAGATGCCAAGGGTACATGCATAGTTTTCTTAGTTCAGTAAAAGGCATTACTTTTATAAACTCATACAGTATTGTTCTAGGAATTTTATTTCATTTTCCAAGATAATATACCTTGAAGAAATGGATATAGGTTAATTTATTCACATACTTTTAATAGCAATACAATTTGTCATTTCTAGAAACTTTCAAGATACTTTCAAAATGTCATTTTGAAGGACTTTTTTGTAATTTAAATAAGTTCCTGGTACAAAACAAACAAAAAAAACATCTTTGTAATAGTCGCATGTAGGCTTGTAGGTCTCAATAACAAATGGGCACCAGTTTTAGATAGATGAAGAAGAAAAGACCTTAGAGTAAAATAATGTACAACACATTTAAAATTATTAGGGCTGGGGAGATAGCTCAGTAACATAAGTGCCGGCCTGGCAAGTGCAAGATCCTGAGTTCAATTTGAGGGGCCAAAAATAAATAAACAAATAAAATTGAATTGCATCTTGTGTCTCAATGATAAGAATGTGACTAAAACAGAAATTTGTATCTGAGAAGCGGGGTTGTTGTATCACAGAAGTGGACACTACTTAGACATTTGTTTCAGAATCCCTGGTATCAGTTTACAAGAGGAGTTTGGAAAAGTTTGAAGATGAAGGTATGAGAAAACCAGATGGAAAAGACCAGGCTCAGAAGTCTTTAGTTGGGAATAAAGACTCCATTAATGGCTGCACTCCAGGCCTTGTATGTTACATTTTGGCTAAAAATCTTGTCTAAATTTTGCTTCTGTCCTGAGACTGTGCAGCAGACTGATATGAAGGACGTGTTATAATTAACCCATCAGAGACAATTTCAACATAGCCAATAGCTGCTTATGCTGTGCCTTGGATACTTTTAGAGGCTTTTAGCCAGGTCTATATCCAGATTCAATAGTGAATTACCTAGCTGACTCACTTAAAGTGTTTTGATTTTGGTTAGAAAGAAAAGTCTAGTAAAGATGGAGCCTCTAAAGATGGAGTAGAGGAGAATTTGTTTTTTAAAAATATTAGCTGTAAAATGAGACCCAGTACTTTGCATCTAGAAAAGGCAAAGGTTGTATTGAGGGCATGAGGAGAACCAGAGAAACCCCATACCCTCCCACTCAAAAGAATGGAAAATGAAAGAATTTATTTTGAGAAGAGATCCCCTGCACACCAAATTGTGGAAGGAAGATAAGGCAAGGAATGAGATTGTATTCCCCAGGGTTCAGTTCACCATGCTTAGCCACCCAAATTCACAGAGGGGCCTGAAACTACCAGCATAATGCAAAAAGGCTCAGCTACTCCTCAAACTGACAGCAGAATTTTGTGTCTCCATATAACAGTGGTTTTTCATGCATATAGCATAGAAAATTTGTGAGGTCTGGAAAGATACTACCCAGCTGCAGAGGAAGACCAGGGACCCTGATAGTGTGCTCTGAAATGGCATCTCATCAAGCCATAAGTGCAACAGAGACCGCAGAAAATTAAAGAACCCTGGAACATGGACTGTCAGAAGAAAACTTCACTGAAGGAGGAACAACACCTAAAGAGTGAGCACGTGGGACAGAACCACCACCAGAGCCGTAGTGCCAGAGCATTAAAGCCCTTTGGACACCACTTCTCACCAGAGCTTGCCCAGGGTGCTAGATGCAGAACTGTGTGTTGTAATGTTTGCCTACTGAGTTTTAGTCTTGCTTTACTCCCATTTCTTTTTATCTTCTTTCTCCTTTTTGGAATGAGAGTGTTTACTTACAGTATCATTGTGTGTTCACAATGTTTACCTTTCCTTGTAATTTTGACAGGTGATCACAGCTAAATTTCAGAGGAGAATTTGGACCTAGACTTTTCACCAACTTGGAAACTGGAAGACTTTGACACTTCTTAGATATGGACAAGTGTGCTATGCAGAAAGTGACACATAGGACACATTGGGGGCCTCAGGGTTAGACCCCCACAGTTTATATTCAGTTGTACTCCCAAAGTCTAGTGTATTTATGGGGGGTCTGAAGAGATGACTGCGTCATGAGGCCACGATGCTATCAGTCCATAAATGAAGTACATGGGACAAGGGGCAGTGAAGCTTGGCTGGAGAAGCTATGCACTGAAGTCGTGACCCGGAAAGATGTGTCTGCAGTCCTCCTCCCAACATCCTTCACTCTCTGCGTTCCACCTGTGGTGCCATGAGTGATTCTCCTCTGCTGTGTCCTCCTGCCATGCTGCTGGTATAAGTGGACTACACATGAAAAAATCTACACATTGTGAGCCAAAAATATTTATTTCCCTTCTTAAAATTATGAGTGCTATGACAGTAACTCAGTTGTGAGACAGATGTGAACACAAAAACTCAATCAATCATTTGGATAGAATGTAAGTAGATATAAGCTCTAGATTAAAGTAAACAAGTAGCAAAACAGAGCAACAGTGGGCTAACAATTTCAATATTATTATTGCTAATGTTATGAGCAGCTTTCATCAGTTCATTACTGAGTAGTAGCATTTGTGAACTAGCTTATTCTGAAATTGTTTAAATAATACCCCCAAAAGCCCTTCAAGTAAAAAGAGAAGGGATGGCACTCCTGAGAAAGAATCAAGTGTTAAAAATAAGAAAAAATCATTTCATAAGGACACAAAGTCATAGCTAAGGAAATATGTTATTAATATTAATCTTGACATGTTGACATCTTACTTTACATATTTATATGCATTATATAAATAGGGATGTAATTATTACATAGTGAATAGTAACTTAGTAGTGACTATCTTCTCAGAGGTGAGATTTCTCACTTGTGTGATTCATGGGATGGTTGTCAGATAACTTTACATGGTCATTTCTGAGAGTTATGGGGCTACTACATAAAGTTCATAATTTTTCCCTTAAAAGTTCTTTTTTTTTTGCTTCTAAGTATTAATGTTATTTATTCCTGTTGTTCAATAACATGTTATTTCCTTACTTTGCTTGATCAGCAGTAAATAGGATTAGGGCCAGCCAAATAGCTCAGTGGATTAAAGCACCAGCAAGCAGGCTCAGGAGCCAGGGTTCGATCCCTGGGCCTGCCAAGCTAGCCATGCTCCTGGAACGTGCTGAGATGGCAATTGAGACTGGGTGTGGTGGTGTGCACCTGTAATCCCAGCACTGGAGAGGCTGTGAATAGGAGAATCACTAGTAGTGAGACCTTAAACACCCTGTAGACCCTTCCCTAAAATTACAAAAGGAAAGGTAAATAGTATTACTAAAACTATATATATATATATATATATATATATATATATATATTAATCAATTATAGTTAGGTACTATATATAAATGTAAATACAAATATATTATGCATAAAACAGTAAATCTAATTCAAGAATGTATTCATTAATTTAATATTTTAGAATTAATATGCAAAGAACAATACCAGTTATTTACAAGTTCACTGAAAAGAATGATGCATTTCTAAGAGGATTTCTTTTTTTTTCACTTAGTGTAGGAGAATGCTTACCACACCATATACAGTACAATAAAGTAATTATTCTTAAGCCACTGTCAAATTGAATCAATGTTTCTGTTATTTATATAGGGCAGTATAATGTTTTAAATTTGCCACTAAAAGTAAAATTTATCTTTTCCCTAACAATCATGGACCGTCCGATATACTTGCTTTTAGCAGATTGTCTGCTTTTCAAAAGTGAGTATTTGCACATTTGAAGCAATGTGTCACATTTCTGCTCCACTGACTAGCGTGGCTTTAAATCTCTTGGATTCCATCATCTTGTGTTATGTCAAATCACATTGGCTTTTCCATGTGACAAAATTTATAGTGATGGAAGGTGACAGAAGAAATGTAATGTAATATGACACGTCAGAAATTTAAAGGGTAAAGAGATTAGCTACTTGGTGTCAAATTAGATAGGGAATGTCAAGTCCAAAATGAATCTGGCAGTCACTAATGGAGTGAAAGGTACAGTATTCACCCTATCTCCTGAACTTCATCATAACATATTTAGCTAACTCAAAGATACAGTCTGGAACTTCAAAAAGTGTCTTGGAAGCACACGGGCCTGCAGTGCACTTCAAGGTTATTTCATGAGCTTCGTTTATAGTGATAATTTGAAGGAGATGATGTCCTGCATGAAAGGTAAACATTATGAATGTAATCAACAATATATCTTTTGTTGTTTTTAAAAGGGTATGATTCTTAGTGATTAATTGCTGTATAAGATTCGGACTAGAGATCCTATTTACAAACATCATTAGAACAAACCATTCTATTCATCAAGAGAATGTAACTATATACCTATCCTAAAAACTTTGAATGCAAAGATACAAAATAGACATTCATCTGTATACCCTTTTTTTTTTTTGGTAAGTTCTGTTATTTGAATAATATAGGTGTGTAAACTCAGCAAGTGTGTGTTAATTATTGAAACTGTCCTAGCGATTTGATTTGAAACTAATTGCTATTTGTTTATCAATAAAATTCTGGAAAAAATTTAAAAAATAAATAAATTTTGTGGCAAAAAAAAGGATATGATTGCAAACTTATGATTTACCAAAGGGAAGTAGTAATCCAATTACACATCATCACTGTTATAGTTGATGCCTCTATGTCCCCGAAAAAAAAAAAAAAACTTAAAGTATTTGGAATGAGATTAAACAAATTGTCATAATCCTGATTTATCAAGATTTAGTTAACATTGTTTGGAATATAGATTAAATCATTAACTTTTCAAAATATTAGAGTAATTTGATATGGGCAAAGAATACAAGGCTATCTTTTCTGGCTTGTGTTTATCTAGTGACAATTAAAAATTCTTATTTATAAGTTTTTACCTGCACCTGGTGCAAGAACCATTCTTTTTTGAATCATTCTAGTATGCTGTTTTTACTTAGTTGTACTTCTCTGCTGTGTAATAATACCATAAAAATCATCTTTTTTCTCCATTGTGACATTATGTAATAAAGAGTTTTAGGGAAAAAAAACCTTGCTATTGTATGACTGCTATCCACTTTTTGAACAATATGAAGAATTAACAACCACTCATTAAATTTAGGAGGACAGTACTGTATCTCTTATTCCCTTCTCCAGTTATCTCCAGTTTATTGAGATGATCCCAACATATCCTATGATTAACCTTTCCATAAAGGATAGGGAGACACCAATGTTCTAGCACTAAGCTACAGCACACTGTATACTATTTTAATTTCATCTGCCCCCATGGAATAAAATAGCTCGCTAATGTAAAAAATTAAAGAATAAATGGAAATAACTTAGGTTATTTCTTCTTTTTTGTTTTATTTTTATGACTTTTTAAAAAAGGTGTTTAGATTTTACATTGTATTTGGTTTTAGCAACCTGGGAGTCTCTAAAGAAAGGAAATGATTAGAAGCAATCTTGAAGGATAAATAACCGATTGGCTTTTGATTCTGGGTGAATACTCATTTTTAACTGTACGGGATACATTCATCAAAGATTAATAAAAAAGTTGAGTGAACTGGAGTTTAATAATTAGACTACACCATTTTCCTCTCATTTTCATCTGAGATTAAAAAGTATAATAATATAGTAGTTTCATTATTATTCAATCTCTTCCAATTTCTTTTTCTGTGTACATGCTTAGTATAGAAATTTATGAAATGGAATCCACTAAGTATGTATCAAAAACTGTCATTTTAACTAACTTGAACACTGACACAAATAATGAAAAAATCTCTAAATTTAGGCTTACTTTATAGCATTACCAAATAAATTTTGGTATTTATGAAAACAGCAATCTAAGCAACTGAGAAATTTTTGTGTTTTATATAAAGGCACTAAAATTTATGAAATAGAATTTTTACCTTAATAAATTTTACTTTGAATTTACCTGAATTAATTCTTCCACAATTGTTATATACTTTGATACATTTTAATAACCTATTATAACATGTATATTACTATAAGACTTCTATTATTCAATCATTTTAATAAGACAAAAATAAGTGAAATGTAATCCAGTTTTTCTACATGTTTGAATAATCATGATTATGTGGTATCAAAACAGCTACAATACACATTGGTCTCATTCTTAGCACTTAGAAAAATCTCTGGCATGAAACGTATTACTTAGAAAAAAAATAAATTTGAAGCTGGGAGATAGCTCGGAGGTCTAAGTTCCTGCCTGGCAAGCACAAGGACTGGGTTAGATCCTCCTACTGCACACAGTGCCGGCCTATGCTGGGCCAGCCACTGAAACCCTGCGTGGTGGTGCTTGCCTGTAATCCCAGCACAGAGGAGGCTGAGACAGGAAGATCTCTGTGAGTCTGAGCTGCTTAATGAGACCTTGTACCAAATAAAATATTAAAATAAAAATATAAAATTGTTCTAATATTCTGATGCTTGGAGTAATATTGCATAAAATTACAGGTGTGGTTCCTCAAAAGATAACTGAAAAATCTGAGCACATAGAATATTCACTCTTATGTCATATGTTGAGGTTATTTGGCTCATCAACGTGTTTGGTTCTTGTGCCTCACTACTACAGTAAAGGATTTGTACAATCCATCTGATTAGAAGGTGCATCAAGTGAGTCTCACTTGTTAAATTTGTAGGCTTTATTAGTCTGTATGAACCAACTCATCTTGTGCAAATCACAATAGAAGAGACAAAAGTTGAAGAATGCAGACCTGCTTTGCATAATGAGGAGATGGGGGAGCCAAGACCGGATGCAGGATGTTATAACACATGGAAGGTATATATAAGGTGCACAAGAAAGATACGTAGTAGTTACATTAGCATCTCTCCGGGCAAATAATTAGTAAAACGTGCCAAAATGAAAGGAAATTTAGGGTTAAAGTGTCCGAATGTACAATAGATACTGTGAAAAAAAAGAATATGTTTAATGGAGAGGAAAAACTGGGATGAAGAAAAGGACAAAAAGAAGAAGGTAAATATATTTTTGAATATATGTAGGGTAATTTGTATAACTGTACTATCGATTTCTGTTGATCTTTTGAAAGGAGCAGTTAAGGCTTAATTTTTTTTCTTTTTATTCCTTTTAATTTGTTATAACTTTTTTTTTCATTTTAAACCAATTTTGCACATTTATGGCTGGCAACCTCAACAACCAATTTGAAGATAATATCATCAAATATAGCAACTATTGTTGAATTCCTATTATTTTGTTTAGTGAAATTTTGTATTGTTTCTTATTTTGTTTTTAATTATTATTTTGCATTATTTTAAAAACATTTAAAGTCCAAACCTGAGTAGAATAGATAATTATAATCACAACAAATAACAATAAACTTTTGTAGAGATTTATATAGGTCAGCATAACTATGTTGCATTATTTAAGCAGCGCTTTTAAGGTAAGGTACTTCAGAGCATTTGACAAGTACAGCATTTATGAACAATGTTGTTTTGCATGTAAATCTTCTTTTAAATTTTTTAAGTAAATACAATTTACTTCACGTTCTGTAAAGATTATAAAAAAGTGGAAAAGGCAATTATTGGAATGAAAGAATAAAAGTAAAAGTTTTTAATGAAAAAGGGATTATGCATTATAAATACCACACAGTAGCCATTAATTTTGTTTGGAAATGCTAACAGGGAGGATTTTCTCCTTTGGAATTCTATTTGTAATGCAACTGACAAACCAGTGGGAACTTTTTTAACTCTACCACATTCTTGCTTTTCACATAGTGACCTAAATCTAAACCTCATTAAGGGGCCATGGAGATAGCTCAGGAAGGTCCTAGGTTCAATCCCCAGTACTGAAAATAAAAATAAACCTCATAGAAATGCCTAAAACAATTTAATTACAAAATAAAAATTTGAAATGAAATTTTCTGAGTATATCATTAAAGCTTTATTTTAATTGTATACTGATTAAGAAAAATTGTATTTTAAATCCTCAAAAAGCATAGGATTTCATTGTTTATTCAGAAGAGTATATTACAATGAAACCCAGTTATAATTTTTACATCAAATTCAGATCAAAATGCTTATAATTCTTTTTCACTATCATGTTATATTTTTAGTATTATTTTTCTTATCCAAGAATTCCCAATATTTAACACCAAATTCTAAACTAGGATAACATTTTCTGAGTTTAAGATAAATTGAAAGGGCAAAAGTAACTTTGAAAAGAATTTATTTTGCCAAGTAAAAGCAGAAATTTCATGAAGTATGTTGTCAGCAAATCTAAAGATAAAACATAAAAACCAGCCAAAGATAAAGTACACTTTAAATGGGAATAACTGTATGTTGCTGAGTAAAAGTACAAAGATAAATTATTTTGTAATTATTGGAAAATCAGTTTTCTATCATGTAACTGAAAAAATTACTGAGGTTATATTTATAAACTACTTACAAATGCACAAATTTTACTTTTAAAAAGCAGAATTAAACTAAAAAACCAGATTTAGTTATATTTTACTGCATAACATATTTTCCACATTGGGATACTTTTTATTTTTGTATGATACAATAAAAAAGGTGGATGTACTTAGAAGATCATTTAAGGACATTTTTATAATAATTATAGTAACTGATAACGGATACATCTGAAGTTATGACAGGTTCAAGTTAAAAATAAATATGCTGAAATAAAGTTGACTGAAGTTTTCTTTCAAAATAATCTATCTTAGGGTGTTTTTTGTGTTTGCTAAAATTTAAAATAGCAACATTTGGCATTTATTCATTATCAAACTATTTCAACTTGCTTCAAAAGGTTCTTAAGCAGCCCCCCCGCTTTTTTAATACCATCTGCCAGTGTAACGGGAATGTTGTGCCTACAAAATTATCATTTTATGCACTCATTGCAAAGTGGATAGTATGTCACCCTTATCACTTGCATGAGGACATAAGAGGCTGTTAAACTAGACTGTGCTGCAAATATATGTAATTTGCATAATGTGATAAAGTATAGTATTTAAGATACACAGGGCTAAAATGGATTTTAAATCTTCTTAATTTGCCATTGTTTTGGCCAGTGTCATAGTCCTAAAGAGCTTAGAGCCCATGAAATTGATTTTGATTATAAGCTTTATGGTTTACAATGAAATGTGGCCTGGTATGGCAGTGACCTCACAGTGAAACTGTAAATGTGATTCCAGTGGAATAGAAGAGAACAATGCTAATTCAATCAAATAGATATTGTAAAATTATATTTCATAGTATTTAGAACTTCCAACTAAATACATACAAATGAATTTTCTCTTTCCGCTGTCTAAATGGCATTTAAAAGGCTCTGGTGAAGATGAAAAAATGATAACTCCTACCAATTATTAATTTAAAATAAACAGTAAATCAATTAAACTCCCACAGAGTTTACCATCTAATGAAATATTTATAAACTTGTTTTATTGTGACAAAACTAAAAGGTACTGGCTTTGAAGATGTCATAACTATTTTCAAAAAGCTAATATAAGTAATAGTGCATTGTTCAGATACTGGAACAAAGTTCATATCAAAAAGTAACTCAGGGGGAAGGGGAGATGGCTCAGTGGAATAAGCACTTCACTGGCAAGTGTAAGGTCCTGAGTTTAATCCCTAGTTGCACCAAAAATAAAAAAGTAACTCAGAAAAATTTAGTATATTATATACACCTGTATTTTTTTTTTTTAATTTATTGAGAAACAGCAATGAGACAGTTTCAAAACAGGTTAGTTGGATAGTTATAATAATTACTACATTGCATATTGTTGTCTTTGTAGTAGTTATTCATAGTACAATATGCAAACATGATATCCTGTCCAAACACTATTAGTAATAATCTTTCTTCTCACTGAATTAAGAGAAAGAAGCTGGGGGGTCGGGAGGTGGCTCAGTAGTGTAAGTGTTTGCCTGGCAAGTGCAAGGGCCTGAGTTCAATCCCTGGTTCCACCAAAAAAGAGAAAGAGAGAGAGAGAGAAAGAGAGAGAGAGAAAGAAAGAGAGAGAGAGAGAGAGACTATATATAGTTTAACTATTTTGTATATACAGACACAAAATGGTCCTTCATTTATATGCCATTTTTGTTCAGTTTTGTCAGAGACAGGTATCCCATTGCCATTTAAATATAGTAGGTGCATGAATTCAACAAAATATTCTAATATACTCCAGTAGTCCATAATAGTAGTGGGTTATCCATAGGACTGGCAATGTCAAAAGTTGTTGACTTAAGCCCTTTACAGGTCAGCATATTAATATGGCTTTACTTTTTATACCTTCTTTTTATACTTATCTGCTGGATGGTTAAGACCAAGATAATGCAAGACCTATAAACAAGAAAAGTAATTTCTGTATCTGACAAGGACAGTCAAATCCCCCCAGGACTTATCCTGAAACCCAGTACCTCAGTTTGAAGCAGCTGTGGGGATGAGTCACAGCCATTGCTTGACCAATTTGCTCTCTATGAAAGCCTGAGAGAATGTTTTCT
>NDGM011257518.1:0-16999 GCA_002564305.1 Octomys mimax
CCACTGAGGACGCCCGGCCGGGGAGGAAGCCTGCGCGTCGTGTTTACTTCCAAGTCGGTTCCGAGGTGTCCGAGCGGGACCCGCGCGCGCACCCGGCTTGCTTCAATCTGAGCACGCACCGTGCAGACCTCTGCCCGACCGGACCCCTGGGCCGGGGAGCGGAGGCCCACCACAAAGGGCTCCGAGACGGTTCTGGAGGCGCTTCTGCTCGGCCCTAACCCTCGCTGGTGGCCCAGGGCTGGCTCTGAGGAGCGCCGCATGGCAGCTACAAGGCCACAGTCTTCACACGAGGGTGGAGGAGTTTCTAAGTGTCTCCACCTTTGCCTAGCAGCTAATCCGCATGATATGCATAGACACGCATAGGCACACACATCTGTGTGAACACGGACACATTTTTTAATTTACCGGCTTGACTAGCCCCTAAGAGAAAAGGACAAGAAGACAAACAAGTTGCACATGTTTAAACTATTTTTATCTTTGTCTCGGAAAAAAGAAAAAATGTTCACTAAAAGCCCAGCAGTTTAATAGTCTCAAATACATAGTACAAATACATAGACATTGGTTTACTGTGGTCATAAAAACGTGCCAAATGAGTACTATGGTGTGTACAATTATGTTCTGACACCATGTTTTTGTCTTATTCCCAGTCTAAAAAGCACTTATTTTTAAGCAAAAAATCCCACATTTCATTTATCATACTCACCATTGTATCAGTTGTCATGCCGACATGCCCCACATAGGAAAGGGTACTTTGATAAATTCAGGATAAATCTCTTATCCAGGAAGAGTGAAGGGAGGTGTACCCTGGTGCCCTTTTAATGGCTGAGATGGCCCCTTATCTCAGGCAGTAGGCGAATGGATGGGGTCTCCTGGAGACTCACAGTGGGTATGGGTTAACCTAACATACTTGTTCTCATAGAAATCATAGGAACTGTAGATTGACCTGATACACGTTCTTATAAAAATAGTGTAAATTGTACTAATTCCGTAACTACGTTTTGTCTTAAAAGCCTAAAATTACTTAAGAGGAATTGAAAGTCTTCACACTTTTCATACCCAGCATGAGCACGTGGCTGCGGAAAGGAGACGACAGAGAAGGAAAGGCAGTTAGTTGTACTTCTGCAAAGGGGGCAGTCAGAAGGAAGTGGATCCCGGATTCCCAGAGAAAGAAAAGCCTTCTGACTTCGTTCCTGCTGTGGAGCCCTTTTTAGGGTTTTCCCAGACTGGCTCTTTATGTGGGCTCTGGGCTGTAATAGCCCCAGAGAGGTCTGTCATGTTAGTCCTTGACCGCACCTGTGCCCCAGACCTTCCAGACATGCGCTGTGGGCTTCTTGCTCTCCCAGTTGGCTTCCACTTAGGAGAGCTGAAGGACCAGCCTTTTGCCAGTTTTTCCTGGACGGATCCCACCAGAAAGGTGGCACCAGGAAAACAACAAGGTGCAGGGAATGGAGATCGCATCAAGAATCTGAAAGGCCTGTGTTTTCCTTCTTCGTTCTCCAAACAAAAAGGTTTTTATTGCCAGGTCTCGCCACCTGCTGGCTGGTGTTCAGCAGCATTATTCAGAGTTCTGTTCATCAATGCAAGTGTTCTCTAAATTAATGAAATAAAATTATTCTAATCCGAATATATTTCTGTTTAATGTATGTATAAAATCTTCCAACTATTAAAGTTTTTATTTAAAATGAGGGTAGAAAGAAACCATTAACTAAGAGTCAACGGATTTTAATAGGATTCCAAAAGTTTAAAAAGTAACAATAACCCTTTGTGGGTTTTACCTCAATTTGACCTTAAGTGGAAATAAACCCATAAACAAAATGAACTCATTAGAGTACTACACATAAAAACTCTATACGTAGTACAAACATATATCTTTCATAAAAGAAAAACTATTTAAGAAATGACATCTCAGGCACCTGTAACCCTAGCACTATGGGAAGCTGAGACAGAAGGATCACAAGTTTAGGCCTCTCTTAGGCAACTTAGCTCCTGTCTGAAAATTAAAAATTAAAAATACACTGGCTGTGCAACTCCGTACAAATGCCCTGGTTTTAATCCCCAGTATTGTGCACCCTCTCCATGCAAAACCCTGACAGCTTCATAAGTGACCTACAATGCTAGTTTCTAATTTCACCTATTTTATATACACTATAAATTCTTCTGCTGAGTAATGTCAAACTCTTTCAATGACTTTAGTACTTGGTAAAACACTGTATAAGGCCCAACAATATTGTCCCCAACTTTTTCTGCTGTGATAACATCCTAGTTGTCCAATCTGTGCTTTTAAACCATTCTTGTAATCAAGAAACACTTTCACCAAATCTAAACAAGCCTTAGTTTATCTTAGAAACACACCTGAAAACTTGTGGGCACTAAACCCGCCAAACTGTTAGAAAAATAATAACTTTTACATCTAGATAACAAACTGCAAACAAATCATTGCTGTTGTGCAAGCTGAACAGTGGACAGATGTTTACTTTAAATTTATTAAGACACATTTGTAGTACATGACAAATGGGAGTAGATACATGGATATATCCTCATATATCCTCCTCCCTTCTCCCTCTTTCCATCTGTAGATCTTCATGTTGGCTGTTTTCTCTTGTGTCTTACATTTTGCTCTTCAAATTATTTATACTGTGTTTCTCATATAGAAGAAGTTATGCAATAATGACAGTGTCTGATTTAATTTACTTAACATTGTGAAAACAAATGACTCAAATTATTCTTTAGGGCAGAGTACGACTCTCACAGGAGAAACCACATATTTAAGCTTATGTGTCCGATTTATTTCACTGAATATTACAGTTTCAAGGGGACATCCACTTTCCTCCAAATGATTCTTATTCTTTATGGTGGAATAACACCTGACTATGTACAAATACGTTTGATTTATTTATTACTCTGTTGATGGGCATATAAGCCACTTCCAAAATTGTGGTGCTATAATCATGGGCATGCATTCAGTCATTGTAGTGTGATGTTTTGAATTCTTAGGAAGATACTTAGAAGGAAAACAGCTGGGTCAAATGGAATTTCTAGTTAGTTTTTTCAGAACTCTCCATACTGACTTCCATAGTAGATGTACTAGTTTACATTCACACCAACAAAGCAGAAGTGTGTCTTTTCCCCTGCAGCCTCACCACTACTTGCTACTGTTTGATTTCTCGATGGCAGCCACTCTTTCTGGAATAAGATGGACATTTAATGTTGTTTTCATTTGCAAATGTTTGCTTTTGATTTACAAAGGAAATCAGGAAATTTGTTTGATAGTTTTTTCCCCTTTCAGATTAATGACTTGGCATTGATAGTGAAGTAAACTAGGGGTGGAAACCTGCCTTACATTGTTCAAATACCTAGTGTTCCTCTTGGATTGAGACTGAAGTCATGTAACCAAATAAGGTGTAACACCATCATAGTGACAGAGAACAGGTGAAGAATTTACATTCTTATGTACAATAACTTTTGTTCTTTACACTATTTAGCAGAGTACAATATCTCAAATATTGCTACTAAATATTAGAAAAATTAAAAATAATATATTTGTTTCCTGAGGTCTTGGTGACAAAGAACCACAGAGTGGGGTGTTTCAAAGCAACAGAAATACTATTTTTTTGGTTCTACAAAGGCAAAATCAAGGTGCCTGTGAAACCAAGCTTCCTCTGAGACTCTGGCTAGACTCTTTCCTCCTCTCTCCCTCAATTTTGGTGCAGGCTGGCAATCCTTGGTCTTCCTTGACTTACAACTGCATGCCTCGGTCTCTGCCTCTGTCATGACATGGTCTCATTCTAGTCAATCTGGTTTTTCTCTTAAAAGGCCATCAATCATAATGGATTTGGGCTCATCCTAATAATCTCATTTTAACTTGATTACATGTGTGCAGACCCTATTTCCAAGTAAAGGCCTTCAGCATATTTGGGGTGATATTTCAACCCACAATGCATCTTGCAAGGTATTTTTCACACTAATGTGGTGAAGGACTAAGGCCTAATGACTTAGCAACATTACAACTAAATTTCAAGCAGTACTGGGAAATTCTAAAACTACAATCTAGTTGCTTCATATTTCTGCTCAAAGCACATCAAGGGAAAAAAAGAAAAAAAGTATATCAAGGCCTAGAATCTGACTCTTTGGTATGGCGTGACCTACTCACGTCTGCCCACTCTTCCTTCCTTTCCCTCCTGACAGCTAAACTACATTTTGATGGTATTTGGCTTGTGAGATGTGACAGAAGACCATGGTGAACATTTAAATCAATAAAAATTTATTACAGGAAGACACATTTCTTGTAAACCCCTTCAAAATACTCCGACTTACCCCACTGTTCTTGCCACTTTCTGAAGCAGTTCTGAAACTGCTTCTTGAATTTAGTTGTACTGTTGAAACTGCCTGTCCTCAATCAGTTCAAGATGTTTACCTTTCACAGTTGTTTTGACCTTGGGGCGGAGCTAGAGGTCCCCCAGTGCCAGATCTGGTGAGTGGGCCCTTGAGGGTACACCATGTTCTTCTGAGCCTGCCTTTCTGTTGGCTCCCACTCAGCAGCAGCAATCTTAAGTACACTTAATAAAGACACAAAAGAAGACTTCCAGAACTGCTTCAGAATGTGGTAAAACCAATGGGACGTGTTCAAAGAGAAGGGGAGTATTTTGAGGGGAATTGGTGGCAATGCGTCTTTTATGACATTTTTAAACTTCCACTGTAAATTCCAATCACATCTCTTATACCAAAAATCTCTTGACGATTTTGCTTTTGCACAACTGTTAGACTTCTTGCAATGCATCCAAACCTTTTTCCTTGCTAATTCACATTCATTCCTCAAGTTTCACTTTAAGAATTTTATTGTGCTGAGAAATACCACCTATCTGTCCTGGGTGGGATTCAGATTCTACCTGTTGTTTATACAGAGGCTAAGAGCTTAAAATTCAGAAACTTGCGTTTGAATCCCAGCTCTATCAGTTAACTCCAGTGACTCTGAGGTATGCAAGCCATGCGTGCTGTCACTCATAATTCTCTGTCTCTCTCAATAGATTCTCTGATTTCAGTGAATTAAAACATGTAAACACTCAGCAGGCACTGGCTGCTATTCAGGGTTTTATGTTGTGATCTTTTCTTTTTGTTTTGTTAGGGACAGAGTCTCGCTATGTAGGCTGGGCTGGCCCCGAGTTCATGGCAATCCTCCTGCCTCAGCCTCCAAAGTGCTAGGGTTATAAGCCTGTGTCACCATGCCTGGCACTAGTTGTGATAAGATTATTACTGATCACTGTGAAATTTCTGGCACATAATTCCTACCCAAAACTATGAACTGAGGACAGGATTATATTTTTCATTAGCACATTCCTAGCCTAGAATACAGCTTATCATCCAAACATATGTGACGTAAGATTCAGAGGCATCAACCCAAAAGAAGGAAACAGGGAGTTTGTTCCTCTTTCTCCAGCAAGAATTACAAGGCTATAGTTACCAGAGTTACCAGAGAGCTGCAGGAGAGAAAAGGCTGAAGAAATAAGGAGGTAGTTCATTAACAGACTAAGTATAATTTAAAGTGTGGGATTTTAAATTTTTAACTTTATAGTTGTAGTGCTGGGAATTAAACCCAGAGAAGCTCTACTATTAGGCTGCATCCATAGCCCTTTTAAAACTTGTACTTTGAAATAGTCTTGCTAAGTTGCCCAGGTTGGCCTCAAACATGCCATGCCTCTGCCTCAGCCTAAGGAGTAGCTATAATTACAAGAACATGATACACACCAGGCCTACACTTTGTATTTCTTAACTTGTACTCATACATGCTATAGCAAAGCCCTACAAACAGCATATCTGAAGTAAAAGCTCAGAATATCAAGTGTTTACTCTGCAAATATCACTTCCTAAAAAAAAAAGATAAAAATCAGGCTTGTGAAATGCTTAGGAAGCCAAGTCTAGATAATATTATAGAAAACACTTGTATTTGGCTTAAGTGGTCTCTTAAAAACATACATTTCTAGAAAAATTAGTTCTCAGATCTGTAAAGCTTGTTCCCCATTTATTTTTTGTTGTGATTCAGAAATACAAGATATGAAAATTAGGTTACAATTTTGCCACAAAAGCTTCTAAAGTAACAAACACAAGTTCTAACATGTATCAAAATAGCCATGTGTTCTTTTGTCAACTTAAAAATGCCTTTAGAGTTCTCATTTCAAGCAAGTGTAAAATATAATAGTAATTACCTCTTCTGCAAAATACCAAATCTACAGCTACAATGAACTATAATCTCAACAGCAAGATCCAGTCCTCAATTGGAAAATTATGCTTAGTTGTTACTTTTAGAACCAATTTACTAAAAATTTAAGGAAATAAGACAGAAAGCATCTTACATCAAAAACCAAGTACTCAAATCCTCAAGTGAATAATATTAATGTTTAAATTAAAACACAGTAAAATTCAACCTGATGACATAATTCAGAAAAAAAAAATGTGGTATTGCCTTCTTCTAGAAAGAACAAAACATACAATTCTTTGAATTGAAATAAATTCATTACCAAAATGCTTTCCCATCTAAATATCAGAAAGTCTCTTGAATCATTAACACATGGTTTCATAGATCCAGGTAACTATTTTAAACTAAATATATGTAGATATTAATGTAAAAAGACCATTGTAACAGTGTTTTAAATAGTTTTAACTGTGCAAATTAAAAAATACAGAATGAACAATTTTCATAATTTTTTTTTTTTTTTGGTAGTACTATGGATAAAACCCAGGGCCTCACACATGCCAGGCAAATACTCTACCACTAAGCTGTATCCCTAGCCCATGATTTTTTTTTTTGAAAACAGAAAGACTATTTTCTATGTTTTACAATTATGAAATGTCTTTAAATATATTTTGGAATTTATATGGCTGAATGTTAATTTATAAATATACTTATTACAATAAAATATATTACAATAAAATGGTAAAACAAACCATTAGAGTAATTCATGTAATAAACTGTTGGTGGTCACATACAGTCAACAGACCCACAGGAATGTGAAGGATTTTTTTTTTTTTGGCTGGCTCGGGCTGCCTTAAGGCGGGTCTGGTAAGGCATATGGAGCTAGGGATCAACCACGGTATCCTGTGCCTGACTGCATTTGCATAAGCAGGTGCTCAGGGCCGGGGAGACAGCTCAGTAGAATAAGTGCTTGCCTGGCAAGTGCAGGGTCCTGAGTTCAATCCCCAGCATGGGGGTGGAGGGAAGGTGCTTAAACAACTGAGTTAACTGGCAGGCCCCCTAGTCCAACAGGATTATAATTAAACTTCTATGGCTGGGAGGCAGTGAAGCTCAGTGGTACACCTCAGGTTTAGCATGCACAAAGCACTAGGTTCAAACTCTAGCACAAATAATGATAATTAAAAAATAAAACCAATAGCCATAAATTAAGATTCATCCAGTCAGTAAGTACTAAATCAATGTGATCCTGTAAAAAAGTCAGCCGTTTCTCTAACAGTGAGATTAAAAGTTGTCTTTTCTTCTTCTTCCCCTCAACAGAAAAATAAGTTGTACAAAAATCAACATGAGAAATTTTTTAAAAAATTGAATTTGCTTTGTAATATTTTTGTTTCAGATGGACTCAGAAAATTGTGGAATGCTGCCCAAAGGACTACAATTCCTTATCCAACACTCTGGAGGGCTGGCAAGATAGCTCAGCAGACTAAGCACCTGCTTAGGCAAGTGCTGGGACTGGTGTTTGATCCCTGGCACCACAAGCTGTGCCAGCACCACCTCCGGGCTCACCCAGTGCTGGGGAGCCTGAAAACAGGAGGATCACCCAGTCCAAGCTGCATAGTGAGACCCTATACCAAATACTTAATGTACAACAAAACCAAAAAACCCTGGCCACTTGTTTTTCCCATTTCATAATTTGTTGGATTTGAAAAGCATACTTTGAACTTCCTTGGAGTCTGGCAATAGCTATAAAATTCAACCTGTTGATATTTCAAACAGGCAAATGAAGTGGCACAAATAAAAATAAACACACTCCAGTTCAAGTTTTGCTAGTGAATTATAGCATTAAATTTAGAAAAATAAGCAAGCTTAGTTTTAGAAGTTTGGGGATAAGAAGAGTGTGCACCTTTAACAGCTTTGACGAAGCTGACTCCATCACATCATGACCTGTGCAAGTCTGCTCTTGTGCCTGACTTATGCTGGATTAGAGACAGCATCTCCCACTAGAGAAAAAGAGTTGTTAAATTTGTTCAGACTGTAGATTACCTGAGTAAAATACTGTCTGACAATAATTTGAGAAGTATACCGACAATATTTTGAGAAGTACACTGCAATAACTATTGCTTGTTAATCTTATTAAATGCGACACCACCTTTGACTAGACTTCAATATAGATCAGCAGAGGGTACCGGCATTCAAGGAGCATTTATGAAAGAATAAAAACTGAGCAATATGTGAATATTCAGAAAAATACATTAGACTTTTTTAGCAGCTGCACAAAGTGATTCCATATAGACCACAAACTTTAGCTATAAAAGACTGGAAGATTCACAAAATCAATTTGGCATCAACTAACTTCTGCAAATTGTAATCAAGTTATGCCAAGCAAATTTATATATTAAATAATAATTTATTCTGTATTCATCAGTGTCTAAATTTGCCATTCATAGATCTTGATAGATACCATGGAGCCATCTTCCTTAAAAATTGTTACTTTTTAAAGTCAAACACTTCAAAAACTCAAAAGCAAAAAAAAAAGCCTGGATATAATTTCTAGGTCTTTTCTTACAATAAAAAATAATTTCTTCTTCAAAAGTAGAAGTCTTTTCCCATCCAAGGGAGCTGGAATGCACTACTGTGTACGTGGGAACCAGGGGGGCACAAGGTGTCAGAGGGGCGTGTACAATGGGTAAACAGGATGCCACCGGGAGGACCCGGGTTGGGAACAGGCACTTGCTGTAGAAATCCACGAAGTGAGCAGGTCCTGTAGCCTACACAGAGCATTCAGAGGGCCAGGAGGATTTCCAGGGCTTCCCAATGGAACGAACAGGCTTCTGTAACATGTGGCAGGAAGATACTGTTCTCGGGTCAGTGGGAGAGTCAAGGAACATGGGTGATCATTTAGCTTCTGTATCTTCAAAGTTACCCATTTCTTTTCTTAACAAGTAAAATTTTCAATATACAATCATAACCTTTCCTAAAAGCTACATATGTGCTACTAGGTTAAGAATGTCACACTTTTTATTTATCTTTAATTCATGAATTAATTTAAAAAGTGAAGTCAAAAAATCTTAGCTGGTCTTTTTTCTTCTTTTACAAAAATATTACAGCAGTATAAGCAAAGTTGAACAAGGAAGAGAAGGGAAAGACATACATTAACATGGAACAGGTGAACTTCAGCTCATCATGGCTATTGAAAAAACTGTAAACTTCTGTAAGCATCTAAGATTTTATTTACTCTTCAGAAAACACTATAGAAGCTGCCTGTCTCCATGAATGAAAACTGGAAAGTCCTAAGCATCAGTCTGAAGAAGATAAGAAAGTACTGTTCCCCTGCTAGAAAAGACCAATGGCCTCACCTTCTGCTGCCTTGCTCTCTCCCATCCCCCTCAGAACTTTGTGGGATCAAAGAGAAAGAAGCTCTATTGGCAGTAGCGAGGGTGTCACCAGAGGTGTCCAGACTTACTGGCAACGTGTACAGCTCATCTTTAGGAAAATACACCAAGTAAAAAGAAAAAGTCCAGAAACACATAAACTGCCTTTCACAGAAAGTTTCAAAAAGCCCTCAAGACTTATGTGTCATAGAATACATCTCTGGACTTTATGTCTGTAAAAGGGAAAAAGAATAAACAGAAAAAATGCCACTTATCATTCTGGAATTCCACTCTTTACTCTGTTGACACACTGTCAGTTCTCACACTACCAATGCTCCACCTCAAAGATCTCCTATTCTGTATTTGCATAGTGTTAATCCTATTATCTGGAGTTGGACTCCTATATCTGTGCTTGCAGCCAGATTTATGAAGAGCACTGGTCCAATCTTACATATTCAAAAACAAGACAAGTATCTGTAGGCTAGAAATAGGGTTCCATGTAGCAGCAAGCTGTTTGAATTATTTGGAAACAGTTTTTTTTTTCCTCAAGGGGTAAGAATTAAGCAGTTTTGTCTGCAATTTCAGATTTTGCTCTCTGCATCATGCAGCGACGAACTATGCTATCAAAACTTCCAAGGTAAAACAGAGCGATAGTTCGGAAAAGGCCCATAGTGACCACCTGCAAGACAAAGAAAGACCTTTTAGTTTATCCAGCATCCAACAGTGCAATACAATAGTTCACTTCATTTCAGGTATTTAGGTCTCTGCTAAATAGTTTCTAGGACACATCTTATAATCTGCTGCAAGGGTAAGTATAATGAAAACTCTGTAAATGTCAGTAAGTTCTGAGAACAGAATACGTCGGCTCTGTACCACTGTATAGCACTGAGCCTGCCAGAGAGATAAAATATTTGTCTGATTAATAACGTTCCAACCATAAAAAGAACAAAATGGTCTTCTTGACAGCACAGGACTGTAATTGCTAGGGAAATTCAATGGTAGCATCCCGAATAGCAGAACTACAAACAATACTTCTTTGGTTTTAAGATTTATGTTCTGAACGTACGAGTGGGCCCCAGCACTGGTGCTGAGACACACCCTTGCCCCCCTTCGAGCTTTTTTTTTTTAAGACTGCCGTGTTGCGCTGGCTGGTCCTCAGCGCCTCCTGCACAGCTGAGACTACAAGTGGGCACTTTCAGTCTTCAGTCTGTTTGCTAATTGAAAGACAATGAAGTAAAAAGCAATTACTATTTTAGGGTCAAGGCAGCAATTAACTATATCCATCTACTCTGGGTCTTTCCTTTATAGATTCTCACTAAAGCAATTCTAAGTGGGACCTTCAAAAGGTGTAAACTGTAAGGAGGAAGAGGAACAATTTCAAATTCCCTAGGACTCAAAAAATTTGTCTCCCAGATTCCATCCCCCCTTTCCTGGAAAGCTACTATAAGTGGTAAACAAAATGAGGGGATCAATTAAGAAAGACACTGTCATAAGGTCCAGGAACAAGGGCCCAACATAAGATGGGCAGAGGTGGAGAAGCCAGGCATGACCTGTGCACTGTGTTTGGGCAGTGATGCTGACTGGCAGGCGACAGCTTCAGGAGGAATACCTTCCTGAAGGGAACAGACGTCACCACTGATATTTCTGAATACAGTACATCAAGAGGAGATGAAGACCAGTGAAGAACTTAAACCTCAACTAATAATGGACAGACACAGTACATGGGAAAAAACCAAAAATAATTTCAGGTAATAATTACCTGTTCAATAATTTTGAATAGTAATCATCATATATGTCACACACAACACACAGCCCTGAACAGTGTTTAATCACAAAAACGATCTTCTCAAACACACATCTAACCAAAATGACAATGTGAATAATATAATAAAGTGAGCAGGATGGTAAGAAGAGTCAAGCCCTCATCTCTCACACTGAAGACAATAATCTGATATCCCAACCATGGAAAACAGAAGGCTCGAGGGAGCTATGCTGTCTGGGAAGCGGAGGTAAGGATGCAAGATCCGAGACAAGAACAGGGAGCAGCTGCCCTTGAGCAAGGAGCAGAAGAGAAGCTGAAGGAGGATCCACTGTTCTTTTTCTCTCTTTTTTGTTTTTCTTCATCTTGGGGGTTGAATTCTGGGCCTCACCCATGCTAGGCAAGTGCTCTATTACTGAGCTACAACCCCAGCTATTTATTTTATACTTTTAATTTATTTTGAAACAAGGTTTTGCTAAGTTGCCAATGCTGATCTCAAATTTGCCATCCTCCTGCCTCAGCCTCTGGAGTAGTTGGGATTAAAGGTGTGATCCACCATGCTTACCAAGGGTCCGCTGTTTTCTGGAGCAACTTGTGAAAACTAGCTTTGACTAGGGTAAATTCGAAAAATAAAAAAAGCAAAAGAGAAGCTAGCAAAGGCCAAACTATGAAGACAGTAAAAAAGGTCACTGATGGGCCAGTGCCAAAGTGAAAAATGAAAAGGTGCCATTCAATGGAATTTTAGGGCAGTGAAATTATTATGCATGACCTTGTAAATCGCAGATATGTATTAAGCATTTATCAAAACCCACCGAAATGTGTAATACTAAGTGTAAACCCTAGGGTAAACTGCAGGAGTTAGGTGATATATATCACTACTGGTTCATCACCTGAAACAGATGCAACATGCTAAGGAAAAAAGTTAATAATAGGAGAAACTATGTGTGCAGAGGGAGGTGTGTAGGACCTGTACTTTCCACCCAAGTTTTCTATAAACCTAAAAAAAAAAACAAAAAACAGTTAAGACATGAAGGAAGATTAGAAGTTGGCTAAAGGAAATCTGGGCTTGAGGGCTATAGACTAAGTCCCATAAAGAACAAGGAGGACTACAGAAAGGAGGAGAAGGAGCTGGAAAGATCAGTGGGGCTGGCAGGTCAGAGGGCTGTTATGTGCTCAGATTTAAGCTTCATCCTGATGGTAGCAGGGAGCCACGGAAGGCTTTGTGTGGGGTAGAGCTGTGGTTAGAAACAGGTAGAAAATGTGATGGCACACTCAAATGCTTCTGCTGGGCCCGCACAGGGTGCTGCAGACCAAGGGTGGGGGGCAGAGACTGTCATAGAGGAGCAGCTGCCACCTGCCTGCACTGATTGCTGCCTGCTGAGCGTGCAGCTCTTGCTTAGCCAGACCTGATTTGCCAGGAAAGGTCTTAAATCTAGACATTTTATGCAAAAATCTTATTTTGAAGCTCAACACACACACTCATACCAGGTGAATCCAAACAATGTTTTCAAGACCCTGGGAGGCTCCCTAACAACCTCTGCCTCTAAAGTACACAGCTCAGGTACAGGGTAAACTACAAGGACCCAGGCCTGCCTGAGCTCCAGATGCAGTAGTGGGACTGCTGACAAGGACAGGATGAGGCTGGGCAGCAGGGGACCTCCGAAGAGAGGCAGTGACTACACTTCAGTTTTCGGCTCAGGTGAGTAAATGTGTACTCCAATCGTGAGACGGAACCAGGGTGCCAGGAGTGAGGGAGACCACAGAACACTGGGGAAATTCAGAGCTCCACTGAACTGGATATGTGGTCACTTTCCAGGCAAAATGACTCCAGGGTGCTAACACAGAACTGGAGCTTGGAGGTAGTTAGGGCTGGACTGTAGATGTAGTGTATTTACGTAGAAGCAGCAAACATGAGAAAAGGATCAGACTGCCCAAGGAGAAGGTATGTGCACCAGCCTGACTCAGGCGATCTGGATTTTCTGTTCATGGCAGATACTTGCTGCTGGGGCACAATGACACACAAGAGATGGGCACCTTGTCTCCAAAGTGCTTACATCCAACGAAGTCTACTTGTCAGGAATGAAATGACAACGCAGTGGGTATTATCTAGGGTGAGAAGAAAAAGGACTGAAGAAAGGCCATGAAGAAACTAGCAATAAAATCATTTGCCTTGGGCTGGGGAGATAGCTCGGCGGTCTAAGCACCTGCCTGGCAAGCACAAGGACCCGGGTTCAATCCCAAGTACCACATGCCGTGCCAGCCCCGGAACCCTGGGCGCATCGTTGCTGACACTGAAACCGGGTGTGGTGGCACACGCCTATAATCCCAGCACTGGGGAGGCTGAGACAAGAGGATCAGTATGAGTCTGAGCTGCATAGTGAGACCCTATACCAAATAAATTAAAAAAAAAAAAAAAAATCATTTGCCTTAGTTTTATATAGTCCCCTACATTTATGTGGTCCCCTAGTTTACAATGGTTATAAACCAACCCTTGGCTTTGCCTTCCAGAGCAATCTCACAATTACAACTCCAATTATTCTGCCCTGAAATATTAATACCTCTCTCATCAGTCTCTTCCACTAGACTGCAGGGGGCCTGAGGTTAGTGGCTGCCTAACACCTCCAGAGAAAACAGTGGCAGAACGCTCTTCAGTGAATAATTAATGTATACTAATTTGTGTGCCCTGGACAAAACTATAAATTCCTAAAGGTAGGGCCTGTGTTTAATCCTTGACTGTGTCTCCTCTGCCTTAACTACTGGTGACTCAACTTGTCTGGTATCTCACTATAGGCAGTAGTCTATATCTCATTATAGGCAAGCTCACCCTAAACTCTGTCAACAGCAATTCCCATGTTTCTCACATTTTAGAGCAGTAGTTCTCAGGTGAAAACTAGATTAACACAACAGCAGAGATGGCAATTTATCTATGAGATATGACTAAAAAATACAGTGAATGTTTATTTTTTTATTACAGTAAAAGATGCATTTCTATTAATCTCCCTGAAAATATTCCCTCTCTTTTGGACACATCCCATCATTCTTGCCCTTTTCTGAAAGTTCTGCAGGTCTTGTCTTGGCAGTATCTTTAGTTACATTGTCATAGCTGCCTTGGTGTCCTGAATTGATTCAAAATGTCTATTTTTCAGGGCTATTCTGACTTAGCGGAAGAGCCAGAGGTATACAGTGCCAGATCTAATGAACTGCAGAGGCAGATACATCACAATTTTTTTTTTTTTTGACAAAAATTTCTGTCAACATTTTGAATTAATTCAGGACATCCAGGCAGCCATGAAAAGACACTCATGAAAGAGGACTTTCAGAACTGCATGAGAAAGGGGTAAGAAGCATGGTACATATTCTACAAGTGAGAGAAGAGTATTTTAAAGAAGGGGTTTAATAGCAATGTGTCTTTTATTCAGTAATTGTTAAAATTTTTGATTTAACCATTCAGTATAGTTTTTGACCACACCTCTTATCTACAAGGTCCAGCACAGAAAACCTCCCAGTCTACATTCCTCAAGTTATATCTTTAATCTACTTCCTGTTTACTTGCTGCTAATAGAAGAAAAAGTTAATAGCTCAACAAAATTTTTTTCACATTCTTAAAGTTACTCAGTCTATTCTTAGGCTCTTTCACAGAGATTTAATGCAATGCAGTTTTGGTCTATTTATCTTACTGCTGGTTAAGGCAGAGCTTACTTGCTGGAGTCCTTCAGTGATGGAAGTTACTGGAGCCATCCCACATGTCAGTGATGACAGCATGTACCCATCCGAGCCAATGGAACTATTAAAATTTCCTTGCTAAAAGAAAAGGAAGACAAAAGGATTGCAGTAAATGCAAAGGAATCAGTTCAAAAGTAGAAACAATGAAGTGTTTTCATTCACAGTAGGTGAGACAGCATGGTACAAAGCATGTATTAGGACTCAGAAGTAGACAAATACCTTGCCTTGCTAACCGGGTAGTTTCCAACTGTGAGTTCATAGAGCCCCTGAGAGGTCCCAAGATTTTTTTTTTTTGTACCAGAAATCGAACGCATGACCTTGCCCTTGGAAGGCAGCTGCTGTGTCACTGAGCTACATCCCTGCCAGAAGTCCCAAGATTTTTTCATGGTTTTTACTTATGAGCAAAATGAGTCTCATAATAATACTAAAATACTAACTGCTGTTTGTCTTATTTTTCTTGTTGCTGAGACAATACTCTATACCCAAAGGTAAAAGGAGGAAAGATTTATTTCAGCTCAGTTTGTAGAGGTTTCAATGCATAGCAGGCTGGCTAGAAAGCAGGATGGCTAGAAAGCAGGATGGCATGATAGAGGAATATTGCGGAGGAGAAAAGCCCATGGCAGAGCCTGGCAGGCAGAAGGTACGCCGCAGTGAAGCAGCAACCAGCAAGCAACAAGTGACAAGCAACAAGGGATGACCCATCCTTACTCTTGCAGCTGTAGCACTCACAGGTTGGGTACCCTTAAACCTACCCAGAACTATGCCAAACCAAACAGTGGACTAATATAGTGATCACATACCCTTAATCCCAGCATCACACAATCTAGATCCAGCCACCTCTGAAAAGCCACATGAGGTGTAAGGGTTTATCTAGATGCAAACCATAACAAAACCGTTTTCACCAGAGTTAACGTCAGCACTGATTCGGAAAATTGCTGGGGCCAAACCAATGTTCTAGAAATGGAACTAGAAGTTACTGTGCCCTTTCAATGATAATAAATATACAAGGAAAATACAACTTATATCAATATTTTTAAAAACTTTTAAATGTCCGTTTTAAGCATGGTAAATTAATCATTTTGTTATACCACACCTCTTGAAGATAGATCTCAATATAGTCCCCACCCAACACTGTTCTTGGTTTCAGTTACCCATGGTCAAAGTCTAAAAATATTAAAAGCAAAATCTCATAAATAAACAGCTTGTAAGTTTTAAATTGTATGTTATTCTCAGTAGCATGATGAAATCTCGTACTATCCAGCAATGTTTCACCCAAGACATAAGTGATCCTCTTGTCCAATGTACCTAAAATCTAACTCATAAATTAAACTTTCTATATGTAGGAAAAACATCTAGGGTTTAGTACTATCTGCAATTTCAGGCATGCACTAGGGGTCTTGGAACATGCCCTAAGAGATGGGGGGGACCTAATATATTCCATGTGACAAATGAGAAACTCTCACGAAGTGCTTCTGTTGTACTTCTGAGAACAAAGGACAATGATCACCTAGAAGAAAAGCCTTGTGCAACTATTCAAGAGCTGAACTTGCTGCTGTACGTGAAGCACCACTTTCACAGGAAAGAACTGTTGATAGAAAAATTAAACTTACTCAGACCTGCAGAAAAAGCGGTGAGCCTATCACTTGGAGGAACACAACTGGATGCATTTGTAGGTGATATTAACATCAAAGCTTTCAAGAAAAAATTAGGATTTGGAAAACTTGTATCTACCATGCTGAGAATAGTGGCTTCCCAGTACACAATTTATGATAAGATCAGCAATGATTTTTTTTAATGTTTCCTTTATTTATTTCTTTTTTCTTTTTTCTTTTTTTTATGATCAGCTCAGCCCACCCTGGGGGCAGGGCTGGCATGGCATGTGGTGCTGGGGATAGAACTGAAGTCCCTGCATGCTTGCCTAAGCTTGCCTAAGCAGGTGCTTTAGACCACTGAGCTATCTCG
>NDGM011257519.1:3406-13565 GCA_002564305.1 Octomys mimax
AGAGAGAGAGAGAGAGAGAGAGAGACAGAGACAGAGACAGAGACAGAGACAGAGAGAGAGACAAAGAAAGAGACAGAGAGACAAGAGACAGAGACAGTCTCAGTAGTAAAGCCAGAGCTGAGTGAAAGGAAAAATAGTAGGAGCAGTTGGTCCTGGCTTGATATGAAGAGAGGAGGAAGATCTGGGGAGGGCTACTGATCAGTAAGTGCTGTTTTCTTTGATGGATTCAGTGGATTGAAACTGCTGTTTGTGCACATGCACATGTGTGTATGTTTTATCAAAATACTTCTAAATACTGATTGTACTTTTAAAAGAATACTATTTAAAAATATGCTTCAATGAAATATGTCTTTACATTTGTCAAATGCAGTGAGTAATTTTGTCCATCGTAGGGTTTTTTCTTGACTGATTGCATGACTAATCCCCTTCCCCCCCCAAAAAAATTTTTCTTTTCATTTCCTCTCTGAATCTGACTTCCCTATCTAAACATTCATAACTCTTGTTATACTGCGTGTTAAAGTTTTGAGATGTCTTTGTCTCATCAATTTTTAAGACTTTCTGATGAGAATCAGAACTTAGAATACAATTAAAGATGTAATTCCATTACAGATTTATTCTCAGGCTGGGTGGTAGACGATGTCCCTTGTATGACAGTGCCCTGCCCTTGATCTCTGTCCAGAGCCTACAAAAAGAAAAGAACTCCCATCTGAGGAGCTTTGACCTCTACCCTTAGAAAAGGAAAGAAAGGATACTAAGCAAAGGATTCCATTGGGGGATTATCTCCCCACTCCTTACTTTATGATTACCAACTGCATTTGACAACTGTACAGAAATGTTTCGTTGAAGCATATTTCTAGATAGTATTCTTTTAAAAGTATAATCAGTATTTAGAAGTATTTTGATAAAACATATACACATGCATGTGCACAAACAGCAGTTTCAATACACTGAACCCATTAAATGATTTGATTTATTCAAGTATTTTACAGAAACTTTATGTAAGCTTAGCTTTACTTGAATGTATGTATTTTTTTTTTCTTTTTCCTTATTTTCGTAAAATGGGGCAGAAGTGGAGAATTTCTGGACTATTTTGAATTAAGAGGTTGATCATAGGAACCAAATTTCAATTCTGAAGATAGAGAAATCTGTCATATAATGATGAAGCCCAGAAACAAATCAAGGGTACTTGAAATCTGTTGAAAAGATTAATGGAATTAACTTTTGTGTCCCACCCAAATAACAGTAACCTTGTTAACCTTGTCAGATTAACCAGTTCCTCCCTCCTGTCCTTTTATTTTCCCTCCCTCCTTCCCTCCCTCCAGCACTCTCCCTCCCTCAGTCCCTCCCTTCCCCCTCACTTGCTTCCTTTCTTGCTTTCTGGAAACAAAGCTGAAAATGAACACCATAAACACAAAATCTTTACTTTTATATATTTCTTGATCTTTAAAATATAACATTGTACATGTGTATGCATATGTGAGTGTTTTCATTTTTAGGATATCAGTAGAGTCTGTTCTGGACAGAAATCTGTAAGCAGCTTTAGCCATTATCTTGATATGTGTTCCTAAGTATTCCATGTTTTGAATGTGAAAGGAGAGTGTTCTAAGTTCTAAAGGTTTAATAGATTGTTGTACGGTTTGAGTTCTAGCTATTTTAACACATGTATTTTCAAGCTACCTAAGACCTAAATAGCTATAATTAAAGAATAAGTCCTTAAAGAGACCTAAATAGCTATAATTAAAGAATGAGTCCTTAGGGGCCGGGGAGATGGCTCAGTGGAATAAGCACTTCCCTGGCAAGTGCAAAGGCCTGAGTTCAATCCCCGGTTCTGCAAAAAAAAAAAAAAAATAGTCCTTAAAGACTATATTTAGTCTTTTTCTATTTTTGCACTAGTACACAAATATTCTGAATAGTGTTGGATTCTTCCTGACTCCACTGGGATTATTCTAACAATTATAGTAGTCACAATAATTTCTCAAGTATATTATCACCAATATAAAGTTGTTAGTAATGAGATACTACTAGCTTCCATTAATTCAAAAATAATAACAAAAAAATGTAATATTGCATAGGTCCTTCTCCCTTTGATACCTAGTAAACATCAGGGCAGATAGAAATACTCATCAATAGAGTTATCTATTTGTGAAATTATTTAGGCAAAGGATTTGTGTTCCTACATTTTGGAACTTACAGTTTAATGGAAAGTAAAAACAAACACATTTGAAAGATATGGTTCACAGGCCAAAAAATAAAAATATATATTACTTTAACTAGGTATGTTATTCACACTTACAGTGTATAATAATGATCACCAGTTAAGCACACCCATCAAAACTACAACAAATTTTTTAATAGCTTCTGTGTATGCATTAAAAATGAGATCACTTGTAGGGACGGGCAGATGGCTCAGTGGAATAAGCGCTTCCTTGGCAAGCGCAAGGACCTGAGTTCAATCCCCAGTTCCGCAAAAAAAAAAACTTGTAAATACGGAGCTGTGCATGTATGGAGAAACACAATAATCAAAAACACATAATGAGTAGTGTTTTTAGGGGATAATTGTATATCCATGATTTCAAATAGCTAAAAGATGGAAGCAACCCAGATACACATAAACAGAGGAATGGAGGGCTGGGGATGTAGCTCAGTGACACAGCACCTGCCTGGCAAGTGCAATGTCCTGAGTTTGATTCCTAGTACAAAAAAAAAAGAATGGACAAAAAGTGATATGATTCATGTAATAGAATATTATTTAGCCTTGAAAAGTAAGGAAATTCTGATAGTATGTTAAGTGAAATAAACCACTCCTGGTGGGGGAAGATGCTCACAGTCTGGGACACTGAGGCAGGAGAATCAAAAATTCAAGCCCAGCATGAGCAGTTTAGTAGCTTAGCAAGCAAGACCTTTCTTTAAAAGAAATAGAAATGAAAGAAAGGGCTAGAGATATATGTTAAGGCCCTGGATTCAGTAAACACAGACACTCACAAATATGGTAATTATTCTACTTACATCAGATCTAGACTAGTGAGACTCATGGAAACAACAAAACAGAAGGTAGATTTCAGGGGCTGGGAGGAGGGAAAATGGAGAGTTGCATAGGGGATAGAGACTGATTTTTGCAAGATGAAAGAAGCCCTGAAGACTGGACACTGAATAATACTTAACATTGTACACTTTAAAATAGTTAAATGCTTAGTGTTATATGTTTGTAATTCATAATTATATTTGCCTTGGGAAATATATATATATGGTAAATATATGTTTATATATTTATTATATATATATATATATATATATATATAAAATCTTCCCATCATCCTATCCTCCATCTCTAAAAAGTTTGCTTTCCTCTTTGCTTCTGACTGAAATGGTTAAATTTTATCTACATTTCATCATAATAAAAAGTTGAAAGAATACTTACCATCTTAACCATATTTAAGTGTGCAGTTTAGTAATACTAAATACACAATGTGCACCCATCACCACCCTTCATCTCTGTAACACTTTTGTCTTGTAAAACTCTACCGCTTAACCACTAACTCCCCATTTCCTTCTCCTCTGGCTCCTAGCAACCACCATTTCAGTTTTGTCTTTCTTTTTGACAACCTTCTAAGTGCTGTGTAAATGGAATCATGCAGTATCTGCCTCTCTGTGACTGGTGTGTTTCACTTCCTATAATGCCCTCAGGGTTCATCCATATGGTAGTGTCTCAGAATTTCCCTCCTCGCATTTTGTCCTCGCATTCTGTTCATGGATAATTAGGTAGCTTCAGTGTTTACTTATTGTGAATAATATTGTGAGGAGGATCGAGGTAAACATACCTCTTCATGACTGTTTTCAACTTTTTGAATATATTTTATGTTACCTGCATTCTGTGATAGTTTAAACAACCATCTAATCAGTCATTTGTGGTGATGACGAGTAAACAAGATGGTGACTAATCTGAAAAACATGTCACATGAAAGAAACTGGGGCTGTTTCATCTGAAAAATAGTCTAGGCAGATATCGCTTTCTCTGTCTTCTGACATTTTAAGAATGCATATATGAAAGGAGTTAAGAACATGAATTTAGAGTAGACAGATTTTGATTTTCCATACATCAATGAAGAAGTTTTTAAGAAGATAGTTTACTTTCTATTTGAAGAATCATATGGGAAATGCCTTGTGGTAGTCTCTGGAAAATGTATTTGGAGACCAATCTCTTTAATGAATCCAGTTTGGGAAATACTGATCAAAATGTTAGCCAATTAAAAAAGTATAATTCTGAGATTATTTTCCACTTTAACTGTGTGAGATGAAAAAATAAAATGAGCCATTGAAAGGAGCCTAAGCAAAAGGACGACATGGCTTGATTTGTATTAGAGACATCTCTATGTTAACAGTATAAAATCAAAACTGGGATAATGGAAGCAAAGAGACTGGTTTGGAGGCATAGGCAAAAAAAAAAAAAAAAAAAAAGATTAGAAACTAAATGAAGACAATTCATTAGAGAAAAAACCTTAGCTTTAAACAGTTCTGTTGAGAAGTAGAATTTAAAACATGTAATGATCAGTTTGATACAAGAAGAGAGGAGTCTGAGTTAATGCTTAACTTTATTACCTTGGGGATTGAGTAAATAGTGTTCACCTTGACAGAGGTGGAGCATGTAGGAGGAATTGCAGGTTTGAAGGGAAAGATCTTTTGTATTTTGAACTGGAAAACTAACTGGTAACCCAAACTCACCTCAGATTAAGTAATAACATTAGCAAGCAGTTGGAAAGTTGGATTTAAAATTTAGAAGCAACATCCATCTAAGCTTCAGAAATAACTTTGGGAGACAAGGATATAAATATGACAGGCAAAGCTATGAGGGTCTATGGAACGAGGAGTCAACTAAAGAAACTCTAAGAGAGCAGTGAAATAGATGTAAGAGGAGCCTGGGTAAGTCTTTCTTATAGGTGAATGTATGTAGTTACAATAACAATGCAGACTTAAATGTAAAAAAGAGCACCAAAAGCACTTGGGTTTTAAATTTATTTTCTTTGACAAATTTCAAATGTACCTGAGAATGATTTTTAAGACAATTATGATAGAGATTGTGCTAAAACGCTAAAATACTTGTATAAGAATATTTTGTATCTTTGCCTGATTAATAGTTTGATTGTTATTTGGTTTGAGTAATTTTTTTAACTATTTTTATTTTACTTTTTTCTTCATGAATAGACTTGTTGACCTTGAATCTGACCAGTACAAATTTATTATATGGCTCAATAAAAAAAGAAAAAACACTTCAATAAAAATCAGACTTCTTTAACTATACAAGTTTATACCCACCTTATGTTCTTTGTTTACCTAAGGAAATGCAACTTCACCACAAGTACAAAGACCATCTTTCATGGACTACTTTGATAAGCAGGACTTCAAGAATAACAGTCATGAAAACTGTAATCAGAATGTGCATGAGCCCTTCCCTATGTCCAAAAATGTTTTTCCTGATAACTGGAAAGTTCCTCAAGATGGAGACTTTGACTTTGTAAGTACATTTTAATTCTATTTACATTTTCTCTTTTTGTATTTTATCATCACTTTTTGATATAGTTCATAAGTATGAACTGTGTATAAAATTTTAGACTGTGTTTATATTCAATATACAGCCATGTATGGGTTGGTAAAATACAGTTTGGTTACAAAAATGTATCTGCAGAGAAATATAAATATAAATAATTGCTTAGGATTAAATAAATCATAGCTTGTATTTTAGAACTCCTTAAAACTAAAATGACAGCTATTTGAAAAGAGTTACATAATAATACCATTATAAAATACATCTGGCAGTAAATTTAGCTACCAAAATAACTGATCCAAAGATGTTCATGATATAAACAGTGAGAAATTTGCTTCAACTTTGAAAGTTAACTGAATTAGTATCTACTTAAGTATTATTTCTATTTGGTGTGTCTAAAAGAACAGTCCTAGATAAGATATAATCTTCAGTGTAACACTGTGCCTTATTGCCTATTTTGTTACATTTTCTCTTGAGCTTTTTTTTTTTTTTTTGCCCTGCTCATTATTATTTCCTTTAAAGAATGAAAAGAGGATAATTTGTCTAAAAGTGGCTATATCCAGAACTTTATATAAACCAGTTTGGTTTAAATAATAGCTTTAAATGGTAATTTGTTACTTTTGCATAGTATTCTAAAAGATTTTCTTTCAAATATAATTACGATGTATTCATAAATGCATTATTAATAACTGATATTTTAGATAGGTGTGTATCTTTATAAATTTTAATATTAAGCCACATTGCTAAGACACCATGATGCTTAGTGCTTTGAGACTGTATCTTTAAATGCTTTCTTCTAAATTTTGATAGATAATAAAATTTTTTAAAAATCTATCCTTTACAAATTCATCACTAATTGCTGGCACATGGCAGTGGTATGATTTACAAATTGGCCTGAAAGCATTAACTGTAAATCTATTAACCCCTTTTCAATAGCAAAGTAAGAAATTATAAAAACAAAATCTCTTTTTTAGTTCTAGTAAAGTACCATTGTAAGCTATCAGCTTTTTAAAAATTATAAATTATTTAGGATGCTGACATTCAAACTTTAAATCATTCATGACTGATGAATAATGTAGCATATTTAGTGTTAAAGAACTCTGTCTTGTCTCAGTTGGAATAAATCTTAATGGCCTCTGGAAAATGGTTTGAAATAAGTGAACTACAAGTAATGAATAAATTATTATATTTAAGAAATACTAAATAAAATTATTTAATTCTCTTTCAGTTAGTCTTTGCTATCACCACAAACTTAATGTTTTTTTAAAAATAATGATTTTATTTGTTCACCATTTCGGACAATAATAATGTAATTTGGCCAGGTTCAGCTAACTAGTTCTGCTGGTCTCACCTGGGGATTTTCAAGTGACTGCAGTCACCTGACAGCCCCACTAAAACAGTTGAATGTCTTTCTGAAATTCTTGCTCATGTTTCTGGCAGCTGTGCTGAGTGTTGGCCAGGCTGTGTGGTCTCATGAGGCAAGCCTAAGGTTTCTGTGTGGTGGGAGTTGCTTCCCAAGCATGCGAGAACAGAAGCTGGAGGCTCCTTGGCCTCAGTTTAGAATTCACTGAGTCTATCTGAACACTGTCCAGAAGCATCAGATAGAATGAAATCTCTCAGAATATTCTTAATTAAGAAGGCGAAAGACTGATTATAAAATGTTGCTGAAAGAAATTAAACAAGTCATCAGTACATAGAAAGATAGCTGTTGATGAATTGAAATACCTAAAATTGTTAAGATGTTAATCTTCCCCAAGGCAGTCTACAGTTTCATTGTAATTTCTATCAAAATCCTAATGTTGCTTTGTGCAAAAGTAGAAAAGTTCATGCTAAAATTCACATGGGGCTCTTAAAGGGCTCCCAAGTAGTTAAAACAACCTGGGGAAAGGAAAAAAATGTTGAAAGTCTTTTATATCCTGATTTTAAAATATATTACAAAGCAACTATAATAAAAGAATGTGGTACTGTCATAAATACACCAGTGGAATAGAAATAGAAGTGGAATAGAAATAAAATTAAATAGAAATAGAAATACAAGTACAAATAGAATAGCCAACATTAAACCCTTTTGTCTGTGGTCAGAGTATTTTTGACAAGGCTGCCAAGACTTGTGTTAATCACCTTTCTACTACTATAACAATATAACAAGGGCAGTTACTTTACAAAGAAAAGGTTTATTTAGGCTCTTGGCTCCAGAGATCTCAGTTTATGATCAGGCAAACCCATCATTTTTAGGCCCCAAGGGGAAGGTACTGGATGGCAATAATAGGAAATACGTAGCAGAGCAAATGCTCATCTCTGGCCAGGAAATGAGAGAGAGAAGGGGGCCCACATTGCACAGCTCCCTTTATGAGCATATCCTCAGTGACCTCAGAACCACCTATTAAACTCTCCCTGCTAAACTGAGATGTCCACCACTTTCAGTGTACTACCCTTGGGACTAAGCCTTTAAAACATGGGCTTTGGCACCATTCAACATTCAAGCCATAGCATCATTCACTGGAGCAAAAAGTAGTGTTCTCAACCAGTTGTACTGATGAGACTAATATTTACTTGGAAAAAAATGAAGTTTGACCCTTACTGTACTCTATATACAGAAATTTCCTGAAGGGATCAAACATTTAAATGTAAGAACTAAAACTATAAATTTTTTTTTGGGGGGGGGAACAGTATAGTAAGTCCCTGACTTAGGAACATTTGAGCTGCAAACTTCACGTTTGTAAGATTCACAGGTATACTGCCTAAGACTTTGTTGGATTACTAATGAATCTGATTTATAAACTCAGAATGGAGCTTGTCTGTAAGTTACTGTACAGCTTCGTGATTTGGGATTTGGCAATGAGATTTTTGGATAGACAGATAACAGGAGAAAAGATTGATAAATTAGATTGCATTCCGTTAAAGAAAATGTGGTACTATATTGCACACAATAGGGTACTACTCTGCCACAGAAGATAAACTTGAGTGATGTGTAAGAAAATAGCTGTGCCTTGCAACTATAATGTTAAGTGAAATAATTCAGGACACAGCCTTAAATACTGCTTGGTTCTCTTGTTTGAGAAACACAGAATATAAATAGAGGTAACAGAAGAGATTAAAAAGTAGGGAGATAGATTTTGTACAAATGGGAAGAAGGAAGGGAAAACAGGTGAATAAAAGATTTATGATGTGTTAGGTACACATAGTAACTTGTCACAAGGAGCATAATCATTAGGTGCTGCAAACTTATACTAATAAAAAATCATTAAAAACCTATGGATCAGAGAACACTATCACAGTGAAAGACAGCCCATGGGATGAGAAAGAATATGTATCTTATGTCTAATGAGGGTTAATACCCTGAATATATAACAGACAACTCAGCAGCAAGAGAAAAACAATCAAAACTACAAACTTCTGAATAGAGGTTTCTTTACAGTATATAAGCACATGAAAATTTGCTATCACCAATCATTAGAAAATGCAAATCAAAGCAACAGTGAAATATCGCTTAGTATCCATTCCATGGCTATGCTCAAAAAAAACACAGCAACAAATGTTAATAAGGATATAGAGAAATTGGAACTTCTTCTTTACATGCTGCTGGTAGGACTATAAAATGGTACTATTTCCATGGAAAGCAGGATGGATGGTAACTCCTCAAAAGCCATTAATCGTAAGATGGCCATCTGATCCAGCACTTATAATTCTGGCTGTATACCAAAGAAGTGGAATCACTAACTCAGACAGATACTGTATACCCATAGTTTACACTAGCCAGAAGGCAGAAGCAACCCAGTTGTCCATCAGCAGATGAATGGAGAAACAAAAATGTAGATTAACGTAGAAATTGTGATCAAAATATATAGTAAAATATTTAAATTTTAAACATTTATTGTAGTAAAACACATACTGCCAATCCTCCCAAATACTTTCCTCAGAATTTTGTACTTGCCAGGTAGGTGCTTATGTTGCTGAGCTATCTCCCTGGCCCTTTTCTCTCACTTTGAACACATTTATTTTATTCTGCCATTTTCTGAAATAGTTATGGAAGTGCTCTTTTGTGCATGTCTTTGTGAAGTATGTTAAAAATAGGGTGAATGCTGCTGCTGAGTGCTATCCAACAAAAAGGCAGGCTCATAAAAACATGTCTTCACTGGGAAAGCAGAAGTTATGTTTATTGACAACAAAGTAGAGATGTTCAAGTGTATAGTGTTAATTTTGAGCAGTATGGGAAATAAAGTGAAAGCATGATTTGGGTCAGATAATAAATTTAGGTGAGATATTAGAAAATTGCAGTCTGAATTTTTATTTCATATAGAGTGAGAAGTTAGAGAATGACTGATAGAAAGTGTCTTAAGGATACCTATTAGGGATAGTGTGTATAATTACTTGATAGAAAAGTGGAGGTAAAATATAATGATTAATCGTAACTGTCAGTTTGATTGGCTTGAGAGACACCTAGGAGATTAGTAAAGCCCACTTCTAGGTGTGTCTGGGTAGGTCATGTGGACATGACCTGGGGCACTGTATCTGGCCCTGGCCACTTTCTCTTAGTCTCTTTCCCTCTGTTTGCTTTCCCATTTGTTATGGTTTGTGTCTAGTTGTCCCCCCAAAGCCTCATGCAGTCATAGGGTGGGG
>NDGM011257520.1:4786-17716 GCA_002564305.1 Octomys mimax
CTCTCTCTCTCTCTCTCTCTCTCTCTCTCTCTCTCACACACACACACACACACACCATGTGTAAGCATTTTTAATACAAAATATTCCTTCTATCCAGACATCTGTCTTTAGAATAATCACAACCCATTTGATCAGTTCTCTTTTCAGCCCCAGTAATAGCTCTACATTAAGTTCTCTTTGAATTGTTTTCAAGAGCTTGCTAGTTCCTCCCCCGCTCCCACTGTGGCCTGGGTCCTTGTGGGCAGGCTCACCATACTATCTGGCCAATTCCAGCAAACAGTTCACTCAAGTCCTCTGTGGCCTGCAGGGCTCAGCCTACTGACTAGTAAGTGTCAGAGGTGAAGGGCTTGGTGAAAATCCATCTGTACCACTCCAAAGTGAACTAAACCCCCATATTTCTGAAGCTTAATGGTGTAATCTTCATGGCTTAATAAAAGCTAATGTTATTGTTCTTTTATCCAGCTCTTGATACACCTGGAGTTCCTCCTCTGTAACATCTGGGTAACACCATCTACCTCAAAGCTGTGGAAAGATAACTAAGTTGAGTGAACAGCTTGAGGTTACCACGTGGAAAGTGATAGAACTTCCACCTCAAATTTAAACACAAGACCTTTTGCTCCAAGTTCAGGGCCTTTTCTATCAAACCATCTATCTCTTGACAGCAATGATCTTTGCATAACTGGCATGTAGAATTATGAAAGGGCACCAGGAAGGAAGTAGATGATATACTAGGTGAATGCTTGGGAGGACATGGAAGAAATTGAAGGGCTTCCTATTCTTTTGGATTTGAAGGGTTTTGTTTTGTTTTGTTTGCTTATACTACATGCTAAGTAGAGCCAAAATATTTATAAATCATCACATCTGCAAAAGAAGAAGAATGTGAATAGTTTGGTATGAATTATAGTCATCATCACTATTACATTGACAGGTGAGCATCAGGGTTATGTTCTATACATTCATCCTAAAAACAGCCCTGGCAGATGGCCACTGTTGTCCCCATTATATAGGTATGGAAATCGAGGTCATTCAGCTGCTAAGGAGAGCCAAAATCCAACCTGGTCTGTCCAGATTCAAAACCTGGAGTTAGGGCCTGGGGCCTTCCTCACTACTGGAAGACATTAAAGACTTTTGACTTGTAAGTTATTTCTTCTTTTTCTTTTCTTCAGGCATTCAGCCTGCAAAGAAGACTGAAGCAATAGCAACGTGACCATTTCATGTGGCATGCGGAGGCTGATGGTGAGCACATCGTCTGTGGCAGTTGATTAATTAATGGTTAACTTGAGTGGAGAATGCCTGACTGAATTGAGTCAGCATGGTTCTGGACATGGAAGACCCACTTTAAGGAGGCATGTTGGAAAAGAATAAAAGGACAGCCAGTGGGAAGGATGTCAGCTGAGCTTCCTTGTGGTTGATTTTCTTCAAGGAAGCTTCTGATGCTCTATACAGAGGAGGTGCAGCTTTTGCCTTCTCCTTGGATGAGTGGGTACAGATCCTTCAGCTTTAGCGCCAGCCTTTCCACCTCCCTTCACATGAAGAGCCCTTGGTCCTGTGTCTTGTAACCTTCAACCTCCGGATGCAGACACTTGGGGGACATCGCCATGGGCTCCAGGCCTTCGGCTGGATCCTTTGGAGGATGCTAGAGAGCACCCAGATGGATCTTTTGTACTCTTCTGAGTGAGACTCTGTGGGCAGCCATCGTAGACCAATCTTGTGGATTTCTGTATTCTCGTTAATCTGACTGAGAGCATGTGCGGTCTTCTTGAGGAGCCTCACCCTAGCCCTGCAAGCTCTTGTTAGCATGGACTAAAACATCATCTAAACCCAGGCATTGCCTCATCTCTTCTCAGCTGAACCAGCCTGCCCTGGAGGTAGATGTGGAGGGTCTTGTGGGTCCTGAAGGAGGTTGTGTCCTGTCGTCTTAACCTTTAGCCAGTTCTGGGTGCCATGACACCCCTTGCTCATGCTTGGGTTTCCGTGCATGCCTGGCCTTTTCTGCTGATGAATAATTGAAAAGAGATGAAAAAAGAAAAAAAGAAAAAAAAAAAAGAAAAGAGATGAATAGCAAATCTCCTTCTACTGACAATTAGCAAATTTCTATGTGGGGGAGGGATCCTATCTGGAGTGTTATAAATATTAAATCAAGATACTTTCATCTTAGTAAAACTACAGCCTCTGGTCACATTTCAGGAAGCCACCCTTGGCTTCCTTTCAGCCTAGTGGTGTAACAGCCATGGCAGGTAGAATCTGCTCAGCCAATCAGTAGAGAGGAGTTGGGGGGAGGGGCACCGCTGGCCCGACCCAGAAATGTCTTCATGGAGGGTGTCACACGCACCACCCTGGAGGCCTTTACTGAGCCAATGCTCTTGCCTTGTCAGAGCAGCAAGGTTCTGAAAGGAAGGGTTAACCAAGTTTTCTCTTTTTAATTATTTTAAAGTCTTTATTTTATTACTAGGGTCACCCTCTCCTCTTCAAAACGCTGTTTGGACTTGGAGCTTGAGATAAATCACTCAGAGCAGCCGACTCCTTAATGTAAATAATTTAGCTTAATAAATAAGTTAAAGTCCACAGTCTCTCCAGCGTCTCTGGCAGCTCATTCATCTCCTGTCTCCTCGGCATGTCAAGTTGTGCTGCACTGCCAGGCCTTCTCAAGGCTGATGGCCTTTTCCTGTCTTGTCACAACAAACAGCATTCTGTAAGAAAGAACCCTTTCAAGTGCTTCCTCGGCATCTTCACAATCACTCAGTGGAGTCATTGAAACAAGCAGCCAATTTGCAGGGTGCTTGGAGGGCAGTGGGCAGGTGGGAGGCTGAGCCTTCTCTGTGATGGGGTGTAGGTGCCAGAGGGAGGGGAGGCTGGTCTGGGAGGAAAGGAATAGAAATTTGGAGGGCTAAAGGTAGCTGGAGAGAGAGCTGGGCAGCAGATCTGAGACCGACAGTCACGAGAACTGCAGCCGAGTGCCAAGGAGGAGTCCCAGCTCTCCAGAGAGACGCATCCATTTATGTACACATTGGCTATGTATGATGCAAACTGGTTTCAGGACATGGGAGAGGAGAAGATGGAGAGAGGAAATCGGCCTCACATCATGGGGCTGGGACGTCCTCAGCCCAGCAGCACAACAGGCCATCTGCAATCCGGAGAGCCAGGGATGCAGGGATTGTGCCTCAGTCTGTGTTCAAAGGTGTCAGAACCTGGGTGCCACTGCTGCAGGTCCTGGAGTTACTAAGATGCTGGAGCTGTGACATCCAAGGACATGAACAGGAGAATGTCCTGGCTCCAGGACAGCGAGAAAGGAGACCTGTGTCTCCCTCTTGTTCTGTCCAGGGCCCTGGCTGACAGGGTGGATCCCGGCCCCTGCATCCACTCACTTGTGTGGCCAGATATTCTTTGGACCTCTGCCAGACACACCCGGAAGTGGTGCTGCTCAGTCCTCCAGGCATTCCTTCATGCCACCAAGCACGTACTCAAGATACTTGTCACCTCCTGCGCACTGACTTGGGACAGTAGGAAAGAGAGAATAATCTAGCTAAACAGAGACCAGGGTCAACACCCTTCACAGTGTTATATCCACAGCCACAAACCCAAGTCCAGCGATGATGGCCTGGCCCAAGTCACTTACCTCTCTGAACGCATTTTTTATCTCTCAGTAATGAGAGATAGGAGAACAGCTTCTCAGTGCTGCTCCAGGGGATGCAGGCATCAAGGGAGGGGCTGCAGGCATCAAGGGAGGGGCTGCAGGCATCAAGGGAGGGGCTGCCACACCGTACTGCTTGGATGCCTGCACTCAGGGGTTGGGCTCAGGGATACACTGGCTTTCGCTGAGATTTTTTTGGCTCTAGTGTGCCATGATCCATCTCTGAACTGTCAGGGACCCAAGAACGTACACACAACCACTTGTTGCGTTCTTCAAAGATTCCCATTTGAAGAACCCATGGGCACCGTGCCATCCATTCCTTAACAAAACAGCTCTGTGCTCACTCACGTGCAAGAAAGGAAAGGACTATAGTTCCTCCAGGTGTCTTGGAAGACCAGGGAAAGGTAGGAGCAGGCAGAGGTCACTGCCAGCCAAAAAATTCACCCCTGTATCAAGGAGGACTGTTTCCATCCATGCAAATCCCAGTCGGGCACCACAATCCAATTAAAGTAATTGTCGCCTAAACGGCTCTTGTAGAAGGGAAGCAGCAGCTAAGGGCGGGTCACAGCATCCTTCAAGGAAACCGAATGGTTTGAAAATGCAAGAAACAATTTCTCTAGATGGAAAATGAATGCAATGAATCTGAGTGCAGCAGGAAATCTTATGAGAAAATAAGACTTTGGGAGGATTTATTGAAAGACATAATTGCAACAAGTATATTGATTTTACATAGATAAGAAAACAAATGTTGGCAGGGATTGAATTTGGTTTATTACATTTATTTCCCCACAGAGTTAATGCATTTAAAGACATGGTTTATTTTTCAAATGGAGAAACATTGTTTTCAGAGACCTTTATTAGGTTCCTGCCAATTCCCCTATCTTCCCTTTCCAGGAAAATTAGTTTGCATGGGGTAAGAGTAAAAAAGAGGGGTCCTTTGCTTTCTGGGAAGGTTTCAAAACGAAGCTGTCCTAGGCAGAAAAGATCCAACTCCCTGTGCTTCTCCTGCTTCCTACCCTGAGGACAGCAGCACTAGTAGGATACTAAGAGCAAGTGGATACCATGTACAGGGCATCATCTTCTCCAAGCACATCTAGAAGTCAGGCCCAGCACCTGCAGGCCAGTGGCTACTTCACCAGCCAGAAGCCCTGAAGGAAGCTTTAGTCTCTGTCTCACACTGTGAAATCTTTGGGTGACTGCTCCGGTTGTACTGTGGGTGGAAGGCTGCAATGATTGCTACCATATGTGCGAGCTTCAGTTTTTCAGCTACTGTGTTCCTGCTTCTGCAGCCCCATGAGATTGCTGTAATTCCTGTTTTCCAAATCTGGATATTGGGCCTCAGACATTAAGAAATGTGACAAATGGACCTGTCTAACTCCAAAGCCTATGAGCCGAATTTCCTCTCCATTCAAAGGACTGAGCTGTGGGCCTGTTCAGAGACTGTCCCCGAGGGTATGCAATGACAGGAACCAGGGTGCATGTGACCCAGAAAAAATGGCTCTTCAAGTCAGTCTGTGTGTGGAAGTTGATCTCAAAGGGAGTGGGGAAGAAGGGCACTGTGGGCTTTGACTCTGGTACCTGATGGTCCCTCTGTGACCTGATGTGTTGGACCTGCTCACTCCAGGGCCACGTCGATGCCATCCTCTTCCTATGATGACGGTGCTTGGCCTGGGTACCCATGGACCTAGGACCATCCTGTGTGAAGCTTTCGTCCGCTGTCAATTAAGTTAGCACTTAACACTTTACGATTTACATGATGCTTTTTGTGTAACCTTATTTAGATCATAAATTATTCTGAAATTTCCACAGTAGAAACCTTACAGAGGGAAAAATCGAAACTCATGGAAGTAAAGTATCCCCTAAATTCAGCCAGTCACCATGAAAACCAGAACCAGATGCTGCCAGATCTCCATGAAAACAGATTGTTGCTGACACGTTTTTGCTGGTTCCTATCTGATCAAAGCAGCAGCTGCACCCTTCTCTGGCCATGCGGAAGCACCTCGGAAGCATTTCTATTCCTCTCCTGATAGCTTTGGCCATGTAAATTATTCAGAATTAATGCTGCTCCCTCCTGAATCTCCACACAGCTTTTCAGAAGTAACTAATACTTGTCTTAATCACATTGGAGACACAGCTTTCTGTGTCACTTACAACAACACGCTCAATTATGATTGATTGGAATTTAAGTTCTGATTTCTCTTAGAATATAATCAGTCCTGAATGGGAAATTTTTACAGTGACAATTAAAATAATGAAAGTGAACTTTAAATGACATTCAAACAATGTCACCTGGGAATAACTCCACCTTGCTGGCCTGTCTGCTGTGTTCTGGGAGCCAGGCCATCCAGGAGGCCACTGTCCACACAGCAGGCATGGTGCAAGTTCTGGGTTCACCCCTAGCTGGCAGCCTTTTAAAAATACACTGCATGTTCCCTGCTACTAATCATGTGTTTCTCTGGGATGATTTCTGTCTATATCTATGAGACTTGTTCATTGTGCAAGTGTGTAAACGGTCACCAAATAACTCCATCAAAGGGATCCCCTGGCTTTAGGGACTTTCTTCTGGGAAAGAGATGAGAAAGTTCTTTCTAAACAATAGATCTGGGGACTCTAAACATACTCACCTGAAAAATCAGTCAATGTTGGGGTTACTCTCAGGTAATGGCTCCCCAAATTGGGAAAAGAATGGACCTGGCTAAGATCCTGGCACTCTACATTGTCTTCTCTAGCACCACCGGCACATGTGCGGCCCGATCTTGACCATGTTCTGGTATGAACTTGCCTTGCACAAAATGAAAAAAAAAAAAATCCTGTGAGAAGGAGGGAGACCATGTTGACACCCTGGACCCTTAGATTGCTTGCTTTTTCTGCCTGACCCAGGCCAGCAAGACACAAGATTATCAGATTGCATTAGAGAATCTTAAAATCTAATTTGAAGATTACATCCCAAACCAATCAGAAGAGTCTCTTCTTTATGCCCCATATCAAGCTTCCCTTCAGGTCTTGTTTGAATTCATAATCTGAACTAAGGTTGAAGACCTCGGTCTTCTGGGCTCCATGTGCCCCAAATGCTCACCTTTAAGGTTAGTTTAGTGTACCCGTCTTTTCCTGGACACCTTTCATGATCTTGTAAGCCAACCTCACTTCTCCCTTTGGTTACACCTAAACACCAAATTTCCTCTAGAACTTTACTACATCATTGTATGTTGGAGTCAGGGACTACCTTGGAAATTACTTATATTGCTAGTGAAATTCCTATCAGTAATGAACATGATTAATAAGATTTTATAAGAGAAAACTGGGCAGAACATTTTTCTTAGTTTGAAAAAAAATTTTTTTCTTAGTTTGTAGGCTCCCCAAAACCATGTGTTCTTTGTCTTCCTTTTACAGCTGAAGAAACTGAGGCAAGTTGTAGTTTTGGTTTTCAATGACATTGTACAAATGATGCCTTCCCAGCTGATTATAAAGCGGGATCATAATTTATACTTTGCTTGTATCTGTCATTGTCAGGGATAGTTCTCAGGATTCTGGCTAAGATCAGTCATATTTCAGGAAAAAAAGAATGACATTATTCATCATGTGAAGAGAGGATAACAGAGGGATGTTACACCACATGTGGTTGCTAAAATGAAATGCTTGAGAGCAGATAATTTATAAGGCAAAGAGATTTATTTTGCTCATAGTCTGAGGTAGCGAGGTTCAAAATCATGGTGGCAACTTCTACTTGGGTTTTGGTGAAGGCCATGTTGTGATGGCCGCGTATCTGGGAAAGCATGTGAGAGAGAGAGAGGGGAGGTTGACCACACTCGAGCCATCCACTCCTGTGGTGACAAACCCAGTCTTGAGAGACCTAACTCAATCTTTTCTGAACCCATTTACTGTGATACAGCTTAATGCGGACTGGAGAGAATTAACCTTGTCTTAGAACAAAGACTTTGATCCATTTGTGAGAGTGGCCCCCTCTGGCATGCTCTTCTCCCCCTGAGCCACCTCTTATAGACCCCAGTACGTGTCAAGACTGTGACTCTGAGAACTCAATGGTAAACTTTAACAGCATAAACTTGTGGAGGAAAAAAAAAATACACTAGATCCAAACCACGTGAAACAACATGTATGTAGACCTGGGTTAAGTTTAAGGAAACAAACAGGAGAAATCTCATTGTTCCAGTTCTAGCGACTCAGAGGGGTCATTATCACCTCTGTACTTGGACGGGTAGGTACTGACTAGCAGAACCAAGCAAGGGCAGCTCTTCGAGGACTAGCCAACAAAACTGTGGCTTTGGTATAGGGAGAGGGTCCAATCAGAGGTAATTTGACAAAGAGAGGACCTAGAAGCAAATATACTGATCTTCATCAGCTCCAACCTCTGACCCATAAGTGCCCGTTATTGGCCAAACCTAAAAGGAAGGTAGAAAGGAAGGGATAAGGTGACTGGAAGGTCCTAGATTGCCTCTTTTCAGGGGTTTCCAGGAATACAACACTTCCAGTGTTAAAACTATAAAACTATAAAATTCAAACTCGGACAGTTTGCCACCTGAGCAGAAGAATAGATCATAAAGGCCAGTGTGACAGAAAGGGTAGGGAGTAAATGTAGGCATTTGACCAAGATCTCTACGTCTGTGTCTATAGCCTTGTCTGTTTATATCTAAGACCATATCTGCATAACATAACAATAGCATGACCCCAATAAATGTCTGTAAACTTGAATGAATACAAATGATTTTTGATACTTGTGATTCTGTACTTATTTCTTCCTAGTTTAGGAATTTATAGACCAGAAAATATGACAGATAAATAAGACTCTCTGGTACCTTAATTTCCACCAGGCTCATAAGTAACTCATGCCATACTGAACATTCCAGATAGCTGGGATACATATCTGTCTTTTAGTCTTTGCTGCTGGTGCAGTCAGTTTTTAGGGTTCTTTTGCTTGATTCAGGTAGAAATCATGAATTAGTAAAGTTAAGCTCTGCAAGCTGCACTAGGCATTGAGTATCAATGACCACAGTCCTAGTGTTGCAGCTCTGGCCCCTGAGGTCATAGGTGGACACCAGCTAATGTCCAGTGCTGTTGGTTGTCCCTTCCAATGATAGGTCTCAGTGTCTGCTGGCTGCTGCTGGACACTAGCTTGTACTAAATGTCATTGGGCAACTCTGCCTTTTAATGGTGTCTGTCACTGTTCTTTGCTGATTGCTTGTCTCTGAAGCTCCATAGGGCTAATATCCCCCTTGTGTTTATAGGTTACAGCCCTAAGTTTGGGGGACAACAGTGTGGAAGAGAGGTTCACTGTCCAGGATAGAGTCCTACTAGTCAAACCCAAGATATGGGAGAGAAATGCCTTCATGTCACTACAGTGGAATGTGATTGGTTCACATTCAGCCTGCTGATGGCTCAAACTTGTCAACATTCAAGCCTTCTGATCCAAGCCTACAGACTGATCCAAATTCAGCCATATTGTTACACTCAAGCCTACTGCAGTCAGCACAGCCCTCTTCTATAGCACATGAGAGGTGTCTAGGATGGCTGCAGCTGGCACTGTGGTGGTTCACAGAACATCAGAAGATATAGGCTGCTTGACTGAAAAACTGTCACCTCTTAGTGGAAAATGCAAGGCTGAAGGTGATGAATTTTCAAGAAGGCTGGTGGTACAAATTGCAGCGTACTGGGGGCTTTGAGATATTGGAGATGCTCATACTGGGCCCAGCTCCCTTTCTGGTCTTTGCCACATTAGAGATTGTTTTTCTGCCATTTCTCCAAAGAAGGGCTGCATCCAGGTGAGTGCTGCAGAGGGACACCAAGGCTGACAGTCTAAACGTACTGGAGAGTAGCTAGCTGTACATCCACCTTTGGGATGGCAGGAGGACCTTGAGGACAGCTGTCCTACAAACTGTGTCCCTTCTGGCTTTCACAGGAAAAAGTGGATAGTTAAGTGCTTCTCCTCTCCCACTCCCACTCAGCCAATCACAATTCACACGCACCTGCCTTGTGTTTCTGTGCTGAGGACAGGGCAGACACCTCGAAAATAAGGTCCGAGCCCTACTTCAACAGCTTATAAAACTACAGGAGAGTGCAAGTTTACATTAAGTGAGAGGTAAAAATATGAAACTAATGGTAAGTGACATCTAGAGGAAATCCATCATTTGGAAATTTGAGTCCTAGTTGAACTGTGAGATAGTGAAGAAGCCCTTTCAACCCAGCTCCCATTTTCTCACCTCTGAGAAAACTTTATTGTGTGTATGATTAAACCCAGCACCTTTGTAGGCACATACTCTACAGGAATCATACTCTAGAGGATCAGGAATAAAACCACTCTAGGTCCTTTGATTCTACATTGCTGTGTCTCAGAGGTATTCAAGGGAGGGATCCAGCTTTACACATCGAGGGAATCAATGTTGTTTTCATAGCAGAGGGAAAAACTAGACCAGTAGTAAATAATGGTCATATTTCCTTGTTTCAGAGATGATTGTATGCCAAGCATTATAATATTACTGCTATGAATTCTCACAGCAGTTATTAGAAGGAGGTATTGATTATCTTAATTTCATGTTATGAATGTCAGGGATCTCGTGTAGATTTTCTTTTGGTTCACAGCCAGGGACTCAGGTCTGTCCAATGATGAAGTCCATGGATTTCCCAGGCTCTGGATTGTCTCTCCTGGAAGGTTTAAATGAGAAGTATGGTGTCAGCTGGTGTGCAGGAAAGAAGGCAAGCAAGCTCTTGGGCATTTTCATTCATGTTTTTGTAATTAGGTCTTGCTTCTTTATTGTGAGTATGGCTAAACCCGGCACCCTCTTAGGCATATACTCTAGAGGTGAGTTACACCCCAGAACATTTTAAAATTTTATTTTGTTTGAGACAAGACCTTACTATGTTCCTCCTTGTTGGCTTTAAGCGTGTGATCCTCAGTCCCTAGCTTTCTGAGTAGCTGTGATTACAGGTATAACCCACTGTATTGGGATCAAGTTCTTTTTTTTTTTTTTTTCAGAACCAGGGATTGAACTCAGGCCCTTATGCTTATCAGGGAAGCACTTATTCTAATAAGCCATCTCACTGGCTCCTGGGCTCAAGTTCTTAAATGTGTCTTTTCTTTTCTTTTCTGACAACCAAAGTCTTTACAGTGTAAGTTATATTAGACTCCACACTTTTGTGGGGGGGTTTGGCTGGACCAGGGATTGAACTCAGACCCTTGTGCTTGCCAGGCAAGTGCTTATCCTACTGAGCCATCTCCCATGACACCACACTTTTTGTAACCCCAAAATTTCAGAAAACCCTTCTTGCTATGCATTAGATTACTAAAAATAGCTGTGATTGTTCATACTTCCTTGTATTTACACCAGTGAAAAAAGTTCATTTTCCCTCTTCTTAACTGTGAACTTGTCGTGTGACTTGCTTTGGCTCATGCAATGCAGTAGAAAAGGAAATGCAATCGTTCTAAGTTAGGCCTCAGGCACTGTCAGACCTTCCCACCCAGCATGTGAACAATCCCAAGTTGGCCTGCTGCAAAGGACAGAGGGACTAAGGCAAGGCATCCTGCCGAAGCCGTGCTGCAGCTCAGCCCCCAGACAGCCCAGAAGATGATGGTAGACTAAGGAGTGAGACCTGCTGTGACAAAAAGAGCTATTCAGCTGAGCCAAAATTGATGGTTTCTAAAATGATGAGTGAAATGAAAGGCTGTTATTTTCAAACCTAAGTTGTGTGATATTTGGATGCAATAAAATCCAACAGATTCACTTTATTACTATGAAGCTGTTCTTCCTTCATACGTTCTAAAGTGAATAGGCCAGATGGCCTGGACTGTCTTTGCTAGACCAGTTGCTAGCTAGGGAATGCCTCAGAACCTCACATTTAAAGGTGCTCATTCCATTGACAGGGTTTCCAACTAGGCATAAACTAGTCTGTCTGACATTAACATTAACATGGATAAAGTCAATATGCACACATAGACAGGGCTGGTCTTCCTGAGAGAAAAAAAGAGAGGAGGGAGAGAGAGACAGAGAGACAGAGAAAGAAAGAGGCAGAGACAGAGACAGAGACAGAGAGACCAAGACTAGTCTGACACTAGTCAAGGCTCTTCACACCTTAGATAATGCATACCCCAAATAGATTTGTAATTAAATCTTGGAAGAGGACATTTAATAGGTTTCCTCACAGAGGTAGAATCTCCATGTGTGCCTCAAATTCTGTAATATTTTAGAGTATATCTCAATTCATTAACCATTTTTAAACTTTAAACATTTTTTTTTTCTTCAGGACTAGCTCAACCTAATGCAAATTTCTGAGATGCTTCACCAACTGTCCTGTTAAATCATAAATTCACCAGACCAAAAAAAAGCAGTGAAAAGTATAACATTCAATAGAAACAGACTCTCAAGTAATCTACATGTTGCAGTTAGCAGCTATGGTTTTCAAAGTAATTAAGATTAATGTATTTTACAAATAGACAAAATGGGAGACAGAATCAATGAAATAGGAAATTCTTTGAGAAACTAAAAGGAACATAGAACATAAATCAAATAGACACTCTACCATAGCAAAACACAATATGTCAAATATATTACTTATTCGGTGAGTTTGGAAGAAGACTGACAGGATAGAAAACAAACAAGAAAAACAATGAAATAAAGGAATGAAAAATGGAGAACAAAGAACAGAGTATTAGAGATGGGACAAAAATAAAAAGGTCTGACATATGTGTAATTTTACCTCAAGAGGGAGAAGTTATAGTTTGAGGCAGAAATACCAACATTTTTATGGGCCAGTGAGATAGCTCAGTGGACTAAGTGCCTGCTTTGGCAAGTGCAGGGACCAGGGATCAAATCATGCTGCACTGGCCCCCACCTTCAATGTGCGCTGAGGTGGTGAACAAGTTCGGGTCTGGTGGTGCATGCCTATAATCCCAGCACTGGGGAGACTGAAAACAGGAGGATCACTGAGTCCTAGCTGCATAGTGAGACCCTGTACCAAATACATAAAATGGGAAAAAAGAAACCAACATTTTTAATATTAAAGAAGCAAATTTTTTTCATTCAGAAAAGGACATAAATTCATATGTTGAAAAAATTCAATGAAATAGAAGGGGAAAAGAGTGAAAAGAAAGGTTGTAATAAGACACATTATGTATCAAAATCACACTGACTAAAACCAAAGACAAAAAAAAAAAATCATACATGGCCTGCCGTGCCAGCCCCAGCCCTGGTGTGTGCTGAGAGGACAATTGAGACTGGGTGCGGTGGTGCGTACCTGTAATCCCAGCTCTTGGGAGGCTGTAAACAGGCAGATCACTACGAGTCCGATCTAGT